>OVAV01000125.1:6801-24452 GCA_900406375.1 Iberis amara | reverse complement strand
AAAAAAAACTAATTATACAACCGAATATACATCTACCTAATCACGGGACACCTAATCACTGATCCTTTTTGTATTCCAAATCACTGATCCTTCTGGTGGATCTGAGAAGCAAACGGGACGAAAGCCCTAAACCGCTGAAGGTATTCCGGTGAGGCAAATAATGCCGGCGGCGTGGAGCCTCGTTTCGCTTCTGGAAAAGCTTAAAGTGGAGGAGCCTTACCTTCCACCACGAAATTGGGAATCCGTACTTTCTGAAAGCGGGAGAGTTCCTCCTACAACTCGTTCATCTTCTTCTTCTTCTTCTTCTTCTTCTTCTTCTTCTGTCTCTGTAAGTAGTTTAGTACTGCAACAATGTACCTGAATTTCTGGTTCGGAAGCCTAATATGGGTTTCGTGAAAGTATCAATTTTGCTGAGATTTTTTATTGATTAAATTTGATCAGAATCAGTCTAGGGTTTTGGGTTCGAAATTTCACTCTCTCCTTTTCTAGTGCTCTTGACTTATTTGCTTGATGAGAGATGTATATATTCCTTTTATACTCTAGCTTATTCTACGAAATGCCACATTACTAAGAGAAAAAGTTTGCATTTTGTTGCTTCTAATAGGAATCGAGCTTGGTCAGGTTGGCTCTAAATGCCTTGCAAGGTGTTGAATCTTCTCTTATTAGCATTGAGAAGCTCTCTTCTGCGTTATGCTCTGACCCAGCTGACCGGACCATCCACAAAATTCCAAGCTTGTGGCATCGGTTGTCAAGCACTGATTCCTTGGCACAGATTCTTAGAAACATAGGCTGCTTTGGTTTTTTGGTCTTTCTTCTTCATAAGTTCGTAGACCATTTCAAAAGCTTACAGTTGGATGCCGAAACTGCTGGTGAGGGACAAGAGTGTTCTGAAGGAGATGTTTCTTTTGGTGAAGGCAATAACAACAGCTGCTATACTCTTGTTAATCAGGCTTTTGCTATTTCTGTAAGAAAGGTTCTAGAAGGCTATATGTCTGGACTTGATACACTATGTGCATCTATAGAACTGAGGCGTTTATGTAACATTGTGGATGGTTCTTCTGACCATGGTTCCTCTAGGTTAGGCTGCCTTTCAAACGTAGTTCATCCAAAGATAACATTATTGGAAGTTTTTCTACATACTAGAGAGTTACGAACAAAGATTGAAGCTCTTGCAAACATCTGTGATTTATATGATATAGCCCTATCTTATTGTGGCGCTCCTTGGGAATGTCTGATTACTGAAGCAACCGTGAGATTTCATGGGTTCTACAGAGGAAGTGACCTGCTTACTTACTTATATTCACAACTAAAGGTCAATCTACGTTATGTTCCTTATTATGATTCATCCTCTGTTTTTCTTTCATGATGCACATAGTTATTAGTTAATGTAGCCTAGAGGCACATTCGATTTCAGTTGTTTCTAATCTCATTTCAGTGATGGTACAGTTTGCATACTCTTTTACACAGACAATATTAACTTCTGGATTTACAGTTTTTATAGAAATTTGAAAGAAAATCAGTACAACTTTTGATGTGTACCACTTAATATGGTGACTAAATTTGTAAGTTATGATTAACATAAGTGTTATATATCTCTCGACGAGTCTGGAATTTGCATTTTCTTAAAATATTTGTACTGAGATAGGAGCTTGTACTGTTTTTAAGTCTTTTGTTCTGACTACCTTTCCGAACATATTTTGGTGTAGGTTGCTGATCCTGCTCATAGTGCTATGCTTAAGTTTCTATTCCTCAAAACATGTGAGCCATATTGTGTATTTATAAGATCTTGGATATTTAAAGCTGAACTTAACGATCCTTACAAGGAGTTCATTCTGGATTGTGTCAGTGAATCGACATCTTTTCCTTGTAAGAACCCTTGTATCTCCCCGTTGAAGAAGGTTAGGGTAATATTTTCTTCTCTTTTTTCACATCTTTTGTTTTAGCAACTTTGAACAATTGATACCAGATGTTTTGATTTCGGCACTTTAGGAGCGAGGACGGCCCTTTCCCTGTTTCCTTAACGGCTTCTTGGCACCTATACTAAGGGCTGGTCAACAGCTCCAAGTAATAACAAAACTTCTTGAATTGTGTAATCTTCCTGCATCTGGATACAAAACTTACGCAGATCTTCTTCCCTGCTGGACGTGTTATTCTACCACTAGTCAAGGGTACCCATCTCCGATGACTTTCAGCAAATTACATATAGAAGCGATAATAAAGAAAAGAGATGATTACTATGGAAGAATGCAAGAAAAACTAGGGGACTTTTCAAATACGTTTAAGCTATTCCCTGGGCAGGTACAGTGCTTATTTTAATTTTTATATACCAATCATTAGCTCTTGACCTTTGTTTTATTTTCAAAGATATGGTCTTTTTGTTTATGTTTGAGTTTACTCTCTCATTGCTACCGTTGCTCTTACCCGGTTTACAGGCCATTGGTGGTTTTAATCTGTTGTCATATCAATTTTCTCCTAGGTACTTTGTATCTTACTAATAGTTCGGTTGAATTCTTGTTACCTATTGTATCCCAAACGATATCAAATATCTTTTCTCTTTTATCATAGGGTATAAACTATGATATCAAAATATTGAGAGACTAACTGATAGAGTAGCTTGCTGATGTCTTGGTTAAACAAGATCTTAAGGTGGATGTACATGCAGATATTAAATGCATGTTAAATCGTCAGTGTCAGTTTTTCCGTTTGCTTAAGGACTGCTTGAAATCAAACTATCAAGCATTGTAGAAGCGTCTCATTCTCCGGTTTTCTGGACTATGAGCTAATAGTGGAAGTGATTAATATAGGGACCCGTAACTTTTTGTTGGTTTTTTGTTTTTTTGTTTTTGCATCAGAGGCTATCAAAAAGTTATATCTGCATCAGTTTCTTCACTTTTATATTGTTTTGACATTTTAATTTTAGATTCACGGAGCAATATCTGTACCCACATCCTATGGCGATGGAGGAAACATTGAGAAAAGTTCTATCTCTGTCGCACTGGATGATATTTCACTAATTCCGTCAATGGTGGCAATGGATTTTCCCAGGTGTGCTTCATGATTCTATGTATCTTTTGCCCTCAGCTTGCTGAATGTGAACTGATGGCATTTTCTTTGGATTTCAGGGACCAGAGTAGTTCAGATTCTGATGACCAGAAAACAGAAGACAGCTGGTTTTCAGAGATAGATGCGTCATGCTCATCTGAATGTTCATCAACTAGGGATTCTTTAGAGGCATCTGATGTTGGAGTCCTTGATTCCCAGAATGCATTAGTTGGACCTACACAAAATTATTTATCAGCTCTACGTTTCTCTGTTGTCTCCGATGGGAACTGTAACCAGAAGCTGGTTCAGCATGAATCAGGTTGTAAAGAAAAAAAATTTTTGCTGAACGGTGAGGAGGCAGATACTCATCGACAGTTGATGGGTATCAGTTCTATTAAGTCATGGCCTCTTGGTGGATTACCTAAAAATCCTTTTTGTGTTGATAAGATGTGCGGGGGAGATGACAGAAAATATCCACAGATTGATTTGGGAGCTAGGATGGAACAGAAACAGCATGATTCGCTGGAAAACTGTTCCAATTTAAAATTAAATTTGTTGGAAGACACAAAGGTAAACTACCCTTATGAGGTGCTCAGTATGAATCCTGTGCTGAGATGTGATTTCTTTCGCAAGCATGGAAACACAAACAGGATGGGCCAACGGAGATTATTGCCTTGGTTTGATTTTTCTGCAGTAAATAACCCTTCCACAACATGTCTTGCCAGAATACCTGTAGATTTCCCTAATGATTTTCACGTGGAATCTCATACTTCTCAGATTGATAGAAAGAGTATTCTCTATGCCAATCAAGAATGTTGCGCAGATAGGTTTAATGTTGAAGATCCTAATGTTTCTTGCAGTAATTTATCCTCGGGGTTAAAAGGTTGTACAGAGGAAAAAAAATCAAATGTATTTGGTGGACGTAGATGGGAGGGTATGCTTTGCAGATCAAATAACTCTGAAACTAGTGCGTCTAGTGATTGCATACATAACTCATCCGGCACATTTGAATTGCCACTTGATTTTGTTATAGACAAGTGTCTACTGCAGGAAATACATCTTCAGTATCCTTCTCAATGCTTTTGTTTGCTATAGATATAGGTATTTAGGTTTGAAAATTGACATTTAGATTTTAAGGTGTATTTAGGTCATGACTATTCATAAACCACTTTTCCCTTAACAGACAAAAGATATAACTTTGTCAGTAAGCTAGCTATTAAGTTGCTCGAAGAAGGATTTGGCTTACAAGAACATCTGTTAGCTCTACGGAGATACCATTTTATGGAGCTAGCAGATTGGGCAGATGTTTTTGTAGTGTCCCTTTGGCATCATGTAAGTCTGCTATCAATCTGTTTAATTGCGATGATTCTTTTTAACATCTCTAGATGATTCATATTTCCTCTCATTTGGATTCCTAGAAATGGCTTGTTACAGAAGCAGATAAGAGAATTGCAGAAATCCAATGGTTTCTTGAATCATCAATTCAGAAATCATCATGTGAACGGGACACTTATAAAGACAGATTATATTTGTACAAAAGGCAAGGCACATTGCATCACCTCCCACCATCAACCATTGGTATGGTCTTACAGTTAGCAAGTTAATTACTACTGTCTGGTGAACGTCTAATCTGTTACCGATGTTTGTAAATTTACAGGAGTACATTCCTTTGGCTTCCTAGGTTTAGGTTATCTAGTTGACTGGCCAATCAGTATAATTTTAACATGTGATGCGCTGAAAACGTATGCTGAAGTATTCAGTTTTTTGGTTCAAGTGAAACTAGCAGCCTATGTATTAACTGAAGTCTGGTGTTCACTGAAGGTAATGGTTAAGATTTGATTCACTTCTTATGACATAGCACGTCTTAACATAAAATGTTGCTGCAATTTTCATGAAATATGTAACTTGAAAATCAGTTAGATTGTCGTGCCTGATATTCCTTGTAGCAGCATTCATCTTATGTGTTTTTGATTGCACATTGACTATGTTGTTGGTCTAGGATATAAGACATAGGATGCATAAGAATAAAGAAGAGATAGCAAAGCAAGAACTCCAATGGTTAAACATATTGATGAAACTAAGGTAAATTTCAAAAATCAAAGCTTCATAATTCCTGGTAGTGCGACTGCACGATTAGGTATGGTGATCATATTTCTTTTGCTTTTGGGATGACCTCCTATGAAAGCATTGATATCAATCCATGCAAACATCTTTGNGCTTCATAATTCCTGGTAGTGCGACTGCACGATTAGGTATGGCGATCATATTTCTTTTGCTTTTGGGATGACCTCCTATGAAAGCATTGATATCAATCCATGCAAACATCTTTGAAAATGCTAAATGTCATTTTTCGTATCATGGAGACTGTATTTGACCTTTTTCTTCTATGTGCTAGGCATCAGGTTAACCATTTTGTATTAACACTACAGCAATATGTACATTTGGAATTGTCACACGTATCATGGTCCAAGTTCCTTCATTCTCTCAAGCATAAGGTCTATAGACACCTTACACATTCTACAGTTTTTGGTCAAAATAGAAATATGCTCTTATTGGTACTTGTTTTAACATCATTGCTTAGCTACATTGGAACCAAGTACCAAAATGCATTGTGATAGTTGTATTGCAATTTCAATGGCTATAATTGCACAAGAATTACACATCCCAGTTTCTTTGGTTTTACAGGTCAAGGATATGATGGATCTTGAGTCTGTGCATATGGCTTATCTCAGAGAAGCTCTGCGCATGTAATTCTTCTTTCCTACTGGCTTAATTAAGACGCCATAATTTCAGTTGTGAACCATTTTTTTGCTTCAAACTCAGATCCACCTCTTATCAAACATTTGCAGATGTTTCCTATCTGACGAAAGCAGAGTCATATCTAACATCATAGACAAAATCTTGCAATGCGCACTTGACATCCGTGCTTGTCTTCCCAGAGGTGGAGTTCCAAACGATTCATGGACAAAACTGCTTGGCATAAACGCATGTGAGGTAAAAGAAGATGAAAAATCTGTGCATATCAAACTTTTTTTAAGTTTGTTTTGCAAGATCTGAGTTTTATATCCAACATTAAGCAGGTGATGTTAGTGAAGCAAAATTTTGACAAAGAGTTGAAGGAGTTGCATTTGTGTTACCTGAGATCACCAAAACATGGGAAGTCTGGGCTCTCACGCTTCTGGGACTGCCTCAGTTTCAACCTTTATTATTCAGATATCCTTCATGACTCTAACATCTTTGCTCTTATTCCTTAGTACCATTTTCTGTTTCTCTTGTGTTGTGTCATATATTTGTGTGCTTCACTTTTCACATATATAATTGTGCTCTCTTATTTATTTCTTTAATTAGGTGTTTAGTTATAAGACATCTAATTGTACTTGTTGATATCTTTCTAATACAATTTTTTTTTCCTTTTGTCACACTCTTATACATATTTTAAAATTCTGTAATTGTAATATGTGGTATCCATTTTTTGTGACATTTGATTGTATCTTTATCGATTACTATTTTGTGGGCAACTTTTTGACCATTTAGAAACGTAAACAAGTGAATGCAGTTTACAAGTGTGTAAAGCAAGGAGTGATGTAATATAGCTTGCAGGAAAGACATACCTCATTTAGGTGTCCATTATGTCCTTGTGATGGTTTTATTCCAACTCTATTCTATTTTTGGTGTTATTTTATTTTGAAGAGAAAAATGGAGTCATGAGTGATTTTAATCAATTTATGGAGTAATTCTAAATTTTTTTATTTTATTTAGAAGTTGAAAATGGAGTAGGGCTGGTGTTATATTTCTTTTTGTCTCAATGTGGTTTTGGAAGGCAAGAATGTGTATTTCTCTCCTCTGTCCTCTTTTTTTTTTTTTATAAAATCCTCTCTGTCCTCTTATGTGGTTACAAGAATTTGATACCACTATTTTAATGAAACTATTGTTATAGAATGTAGAATAACTAGATAGTTGTATATAAATAATTGAAGTATACTAAGTTTTACTTGAAAATTTGAAAGATTGGAATCAAAAGAAAGTATAAAAAATGATATGATTAAAACTTACCTTCTTAAACTTGGTTTAAACACAAGGTTTGAAATATAGAGTAGGAAATATAACAATGAAAACTTAAAGAGAAAAGTGTGTGCAATCTCTAAGTGAAGTCTAACTCAAACACACTCTGCATACTCTTATGTTTTCCTTTCTTATTTATACAAATATATTTGAGAAAAGTAATTGAATACATGAGTGAAGCTACTTGCATTGAAGGGGTGCACATGCACCCACAATTTTTTTTTAAATAATAACTTTTAATTAAAATTAGTTTCAAATTGGTTAAAGAGATATATTGTCTCATTCTTTTACTAATTCATTAAACGTGCACCCATTTAAAAAATAGTCTAGATTCGCCACTGATTGTATAGAAGGTGAGGTGTCTTAAAGTAAGAGTTGGAGTGATGAATAATCTTGATTCCTTTGTCCTTGTGTTATGTTGTTGTGATAGATGATTTTGTTTTCATTCTTCTTGGATATTTTATAGACATGGTCTTTGTCTTTATGTTGATAATTTTTTCTTCACTTGACTTGTATTGGAACTTAAGAGTTTGTTGTCATAGAGTATTTACATATATTAAAGTCTATTCTTGATGTTATTTTGGAACTTGAGATTCTTAATTTTGAAATTTTATTCCTGCAAAATAGATGATGTTTTCTTTCTTCTTCATCTTTTTAGATTTTCATGGTATAAGCTTAATATATCCAATTTAGGACTTAAGATTTGACATTCTTTGTAGTTTTTTTGAAAACTAATTAAAACATAATTTTATATTTTTAATGTACTTGAAACTTTTATACACATTTTTTTAATATAACTCCCTAACCCTCAAATTTTTATACTTTAAGTTTTTAGGGTCTAGGATTTATGTTTGGCAGGGTTTAAGGCTCTTACTTTTTAAAGTTATTGTTAATTACGTTGGTTGTTTAATTTTGTATAATTTCGAATATATATATATATATATATATATATATATATATATATACAACACTATGATAATTTGAAGTTAACAATCAAACAATTGAAACACATATAGACAAAAAGAAACAATTCAAACACAAGATCGATAATTGTATATAACCTAATTTCCACAACTTCGCATTAACCAAACTTAAGAGAAACTAAAATCTGTAATCAACACTACATAAACTTATATATACATATGAAAAAGAGAACGAAGAAAAAGAAAAAAACCCAGTTGTATCTTGTTTGTTCTTTACTCTGATATAACCTTTGATCAATTGTTTATCTCTGCCAAGTCCTTCTCCTTCTTCCCAACCCTGCAAAATTACCAATTCCAACAATTAAGTCTTTACAAAATGACTACGTTAGATCATTTAAGAAAATTTACTTACCATCAATTTCATTAGCCGTAAAACGACAGATTCCTTTATGATTTCGACATAATATACATTCGAGAAGTAGAATCGTCGTCCACTCTACAACCAGCAAGCTAAGAGATTCTCTTCTACAACCATCGATTTATTTACACCTTACCTCTTAGATGATTTGGAGAAGATGAAGTCACGATCTATTACGGTTAGAGGAAGAAGAAGAAGAGAGGAGGAGGAGGAGGAGAAGAAGGGAATCTCTTCACCATGCTCAGCTCCGTCAAGAGATGTTGAAATTTTCTTAAAAAGTTAATTTATAGAAGTATAAGAAATAAAACGTATCAAGGTATAAATGAGTAAAAGGAATAAAGAAATATTAATTTTTAGAAAAAATTTTGGCTAAGTGAGACGAAAATTAGAGGGAAATAGACAAGAATTTTTTTTTTTTAAGTGTTGGCGGTTTAGGTTACCACGTATGGAAATTGTATAATAGCGTTATATTCGCGCTATCGTGGAGTGCTATCAATGTAGGGTTTTCTTGTAGTGGGGATAAGTAAGCAACGCATGATTAGTGGTCTCATCTCCATTCGCGCTATCGTGGAGTGCTATAACTGTAATATGTGGTATCCATCTTTTTTTGACCGAACATCTGATTGTATCTTTATTAATTACTATTTTGTGAGTAATTTTTTGACGATTTGGTGACGTAAACAAGTGAATGTAGTTATACAAGTGTGCAAGGCAAAAAGCGATGCAATTTCGCTTGCAGGAAAGACATATCTCATCTCGATGTCCACCTGCCCTTGTGATCTCATACTTGAGTTGTAATCATAATTTTTTTTGTCTCAATGTGGTTTTGCACGAAAAAATGTGTATTTATCTTCTCTATGCCCTTTTATGTGGTGACAAATCTCTGATACCATTATCTTAATAAAATCCAGGTTATAGAATATACAATAACTAGATAGTTGTATATAAAACACTTGAAGTATATGAAATTTTACTTGAAAAGTTGAGTCAAACACTACAAGAAAAAGTCTCATTGATAGCACACGATTTACACTATATTATGCTTTTCATAACGTTTCCATAAACGCTATGTCTGGTCCAACTATCTTAGGTGGCACACTTATTATAGTGTTAAAAATAACTGCTATTGTATATGCACACTACAATACCTTTTAATATTACTTTTATGTTATATCTTATTTATTAATAGCGTTTAGTTTTTGGTGCTATCAAAGGTATGTTCTTACGATAGCATTAACAATTTATGTTGTACTATATCGTCGTCAACAATAGCGTTGATATTGTGTGCTATGATATACCTTAATTTATTATCGTGGTATTTTGTAAATGCTATGGTATACTATAAAATCAGATAGCGTCTGTGTTGCTGCTATAGCATAACTAGGATAATAATAGCTTTTGCTGGATGTGCTATGATATTTTCTCATTTACAATCGCACTAATTTGGGGATGCTATAGTATACTAGAATATAAGATAGCATTGATATATGCTTCTATCATATCCATTTGTTTTATAGATTTTATTTCGTGCTGTTTTATTATTTAAAAGATCAATGTATAACAGCTATTGTCTATATTTATTGTTGTTGTTTTATGCAATATAATTATTTTTATGACTCATATTTTTTGTTATTGTCCATATTTTATTCCTGATTTCATAATACAAAATACAATAAACCATTTCCATCAATAAACAATTTCCACACACAAACCATTTTCATCAATAAACCATGTCCACAAACAACATTATTCAAGTACTTCAAGTTTTAAGCTTAAGATTACCAATACATTCACTGAACCAAACACTAAATAAGTTCAGGCATAGTACCATACCATAATCAGGCCACAACTTTGTCTTTAGGCCAAGCAACAAAAGATCCTATTGCATCTCCCAAAACCACTATCTCATCATTTGGCCTCCAAACTACTGCATTGTTCTCCTTAACCACATCAATCCAAACCCTTACTTCCATTAGGCCCTAGTGGAACAAAGTGAACATTTATGTTTGGATCATCAGTTATCCAGGTCCTTTAGCAACAACCTTCTCTCCCTTGATGTCAATGATCTTGCACTTCTGATTTTCCTTTCAAGCTGCTGCTTCATTGCGCTGTCCAATATGCATAAATAATAATAACACATTATTGGCAGCAAACAAAAACTGATCAACATTAAATACAAAAACACATTTGCAACAACAACAAAAACTATTGGAAGAAATTAAAATCAATAAATGTAAAAGAAGTAGAAAAAAATATAATCAGATAGCTTAACACATTAACACATCAACCTCAAAAATATATATAAACATAACATACACAATGCATGTACCTTTGATCTTCGAAAGGGTGATTGTGTAGCTGATTTTGGTTTCTTCAAAGGGGGTTTTTTGGTTTTCGGTGGAGATTTAGGAAGAGGACAATTGGACCCTGATGGTAGACCATTTCTAGACACAGGATACATATCGGTTGGATTCTTTTGGTCTTCATAGGTTGGAGTTGTCTCACCTGTTTGAAGGATGTTATCTTCGTCGGTATTACAAGCCTGCAACAAGTATAATAACTGAACACAATAACACATGCAATGCAGCAGGTTCCAAAGCTGATTTTTTTCTAACTAGAAATGTAATACCTCAACATAGGTATAACCATAACATATACAAAATAAGTACCGTTGATTTTAAAACTGGCTTCGTGGTCTTCACCTGTTGTAGCACTTCTTTTGTAGGAGTTGTCTCACCTGTTGGAATAGAGTTGTATATGAAGACAACTCTATTCATAGGCCAAGCTACAAAAGACATGGCAGCTTCCTCGAGGCAAGTCATTTATAAGAATGGTCTCGAAAGAAATGTGTATGATTTTACTACCACATCCACAAAGACCTTCACTGCATTTGGTCCTAGAGGAAGTCCATTAACCACTGCATTTGGTTTTTACACTGCCAACGACCTCCAGTCACCATTTCCTCATTGTGTGTATACCACTCCAAAAGTTTGCACATATTCATAGCCTTGGGATAATGGGAAAATACCTCAACAATTTTTGTGGCACTGTCTTCTTAACCTCACCAATATGCTTATTAATCTTCCATCTAGAAGCCTTGCATTTTGGACAGTAGTCAAGCTTCTTGTACTGATTTATGAAAAAACAACAGTCATTTATGCATGCATGACTCTTGAAACAATGCAACTTCTATCATCTAGGAGCCACACTTTATAACCCTTGACTCATGTTGGATAACCAATGAAGATTCCCTTTTTTTGCTCTAGGTTGTAGCTTGCCTTCATCACTGTGAAAGTAACATACATAGCCAAACCTCCTTAGTTGACTTAGCATTGGTGGAGATTTTGACCACACCTCTTATGGTATCTCGTCTTCAATAGCAGCGGATGGGCATCTATTTATTAGATAAACTACTATATTTACAGCCTTTACCTAGAACACCTTAGGAAAGCCTGATTCATTGAGAATGCTTCTTACCCTTTCAAAGATGGTTCTATTCATCCTTTCCACTACTCCATTTTGTGTGGAGTATAAGGGATAATTTTATGCATTGCAATTCCATTCTCAACACAGAGTCTGTCAGACACTGAATTATAGAACCCAAACCCATTGTATGTTATTAACTTTTTAACCTTGAGCTCTAATTGATTATCCACTAGTGATTTCCATTATGAAAATTTCTCAAAGGCTTGGTCCTTCATCTTCAAGAAATAGACCCACACTTTCCTTGAGTAGTCATCAATTATACTTAGAAAGTAATGACACTTACCAAGTGATTCTGGTACTCTAGGTGAACCCCACGAATCCGCATGAACATACTCAAGACACTTGGTACTTGTGTGCTTACCCTTATGAAAACTTGCTTTGTGAGTGTTACCATAGATGCAATCTTCACATAGTTTGATACTTGTTACCTTTCCTTTGTCCAGATATCCTTTATTAGTCATAGCATCTAGGTCTTTCTGACTTATTTACCCAAGTATGTTGTGCCACAGTTTAGTCCCATCCTTGTTATCAGCAATGTTAGCTTCATCAATGTAATGATGTCCAAGAAGAAAATAAAGCTTACCTTTTCTTCTTCCTAGTAATAAGATTTTGTCTCCTTTCTTTACATTTAACAAACCATTTTTCATATCCAAAAGTGCATCCCATGCTTTCAAAGGTTCCCAATGACAGTAGATTTCTAGAGAATTGAAGCACATATCTCNATACTTTTTTTTTAATAAAATTGTACCTATACCTTTTACATGTGATGTGATCTCATTTTCCATCTTCACCAAACCTGCATCATATTCGTTTAGATCTGTAAACCAGTCTCTTCTAGGTGTCATATGATAGGTACATGTTGTGTACATAATCCATTCTTTGTCTAGTTCCATATCTTCAGATGAGTTTACTTCAGATACTACCAATGACTCTATGTATTCTATACCAATCACTGCAGAAGTTTCACCTGAGACTGGTTTCTATGTTACCTTTGTCTTCTTGGGACAATTTCTTTTGAAACGTCCCTCTTCACTACAATTCCAACAGGTTGGAGCATTGCCTTTACCCTCCTGCTTGGATTTTCCTTTACCTTTATCTTTATTATCAGGATTTACTTTTGTTAATGAGTTAACATATAAGCCTTCACCTTGAGCCTTTCTTACTTTTCCAGTTGAACCTAGTACAAGCTACTTGGTTTTTATGGCATTTACAACTTCATCGAATGTTAGTGACACTTTACCATATCTCATAGTGTCCTACAGGTGATCAAACTGCATAAGCAAAGACATTAGAAGAAGGATGGCCATGTCCTCATCTGATACATTGACCCTAACATTTCCTAAATCTGTAATCATTCTCAAGAACTCATCAATGTTATTCTCAGTTTTCAAAGACTCATTCATTCTAAAGTCATAAAGACGTTGTTTAAGATAGATTCTATTAGGAAATGATTTAGATAGATACATCTTATCAAGAATCTTAAGCATACCTGCTGCAGTTTTCTCCTTGATAATTTTCCTAAGTACCTGATCAGTAACACTAAGGATTATAGTACTTTAAACCTTTTTTCAGCCATAGTTGAGTCTTCTTTCTCCAGAGGAGGTGACTCAGATACATCTTCTTCATCATCTCCTTTTGATTCATCATCTTTGCTATAATCTGGTGACTTGTTCAGTTCCTTTTGCTGAGCCTCCAGAGCCTCCATTAGTCCTAGAATCTCGAGGTGAGCCAGTACCTTTTCTTTCCACAAATTATAGCTGATTGATCCATTGGAATTATCCAACTCAATTCTTGTCTAACACATTGTGATGAGAAGATTAATGAGGTTGATCCGCAACTACGATCCTCTTTTGGAGCTTTGATACCACTTCTTGCGACTAATTTGATATCTCGTTATTATCAATCTGCAAAACTCAAGCAAACCTCACTCGAACTAACAACAAACTAAACAAGACAAGAAAAAGAATCAACACAAGAGATTGTTCACCCAGTTTAGGAGCTTAAGCTTTCCTACGTCTGGACCGAGGATCACCCTCGAAATCCACTAAGAAGAAGAATTCAGAGTCGCTTTACACCGAATTTCTTACCGGAAAACTCCCCCGCCGGAGTTAACCCAAACTCACTCTCTCACGACTTCTTGATAACAAAATTGACCTTCTAACCACCTAAGAAGAACCTCAATTTTGCATACAAGAGAAGAACACCTAAGATTTAACCATAGATTAGCTAAAGATCAAAAATTAGCTCCAACTTCCTCAACAACATCTGTAACAAACTCAATCTTCTAGTTTACCAAGACGAGTTGATGCGGCGTCTTTTCTGATAGCTAAGCCGAAGCTCCTTAACAACTTAAATCAAACCGAATTAATATTTCACTTGCTTAATTTCTTCCACTGAACCCGAGAATGCTTCAACCGGAATTGACAATGATTTCTTCAACCCATATTCCAACACAAATTTCTTATCAAAAGCACTCGTTAATTTGACGTAAACTTACATCGGTTTTACTACGACCATTGTTTTGAAAACCGGACCGTACCCGGGGTCCGACCGGGTTCAACCTTAAACCGGAGGATTATCCGATTCAGGTTGATAATAAAACCAAATCTAATCGAACTGGTTAAAAACCCGGGTTCAGCCGAAAAAATTCCGAGAACCGGAGATCCAGTTGAACCATGTTAAACCGGGTTTGATTTTTAAATAACAATTTCTTCATTAATTTCAAATTTTAATGTTTTTCTGATAATTTTTAAGGTATATAATACAATTTAGTGTTCCAACAACCTATTAAAGTATTTAACAAAATAGTTAAATGATTTCCAAGTGTCATATTCACAATATAAAACCTTATAACTTAGTTTATTATGTTTTTATTATTTTTTTATCGATTTTAAATTTAAAATTTTGACATTTGTTTTTATTTATTATTATAAAGTCTTTTTTATCCAAATTTTATAATTATGAATTTTTTTATACATAATATCAGTATAATACTAATTTTATGTACATATAAAAAAATTCAACAAAATTATCAAACACGATCGAATCTGGTCGAACCGCATTGATTCACGACTCAAAAAAAAGTTCGGTTCAGTTTCCAGTCCGGTTTTCAAAACATTGAGTACGACATAAACAACTAATTATCATTCATTTATAACGGCTTTCTATTCTACTAATTCGACCTAAATATGTTGGTAAGTAGACATAATATAACGTCTACATTCCGTCAAAATTGGCCTCTTTGACGTTTGACGTTGTCCACTATTTCTTCAATAAATAGACATAAATTAGCATAAGCTTAACATCGATTAATTAACTGATGATTTGATGTTGAATATTACTCTTTCCAAAATTAACGTTGAATTATGATTGTGTCGAAAATTTAACAAAGATTTTTGTTTCGTCAATAATAAGACTGTACATGTAGATTGCGTTGATTTAACATCAGATAAGAGCGACCACGGCCGGCTAATATAGAAGGGCCGGCTCATCGGCTCAGCACCTCGTTGTAATACTTCTCTCTTGGGTCTATTTTTTATAAAAATTTTAAATATTAGATACATANATATATATATATATATTTAAATTTTTTTGAATAAATTACATTTAAAATTTAATACATAAATTTTTAGTAGTTTTACTTAATTTTTTTATATATAAATTAAAAAGTCCTAAATTATATTTTGCCTAGGGACCATAATATTTTTGAGTCAGTCTTCAAAACGACGCGAGTGTATGCCTTCCTTGTAGTATTGAGGAACTATTTTTGACTTGTGACCAATTGAAAAACTGAAGGTGAAGTGGATTTCGAGAATGGATTGAACTTCTCATAGAAGTGATAGAACCTATTTAGCAGTTTTGTCATGATCAAATGTAACATTGTGTGGCAAAAATACAACCAAATATCCTCCCCTTGCAAATAGCATCACGAAATAACAACAAAATATATTAAGACAAGAAAACATCTCACACTAATTTACATATATATAGGCCGTGAATCAAATTCTACTATGTACATGTATACTGTTCATCCGCCTGCCTTTTCCTTTGGTTCCTTCTTTAGGGACCTTCACTACTGGGGCTTCGTGCTCTTCTAAGGAAATTACTTCCTCACAAAGTTCTTCTTTCAAAGATGTTTAGATCTGAAGACCCTATGGACCTGGACTCTTCTTTTATTCCACTTAACCACTCTTCTTCAACGNACCCCCCTTTTTTTTTTTTTTTTTTTTTTTTTTTTTTTTTTTTTTTGGTAAATTGTTAATATCATATAAATGAAAAAAGGATACAGAGAGTTCCAGGCATTGTTTACTTGCCAAAAAAAGAGAAAAAACAAGAAAACAATTTTATCATCCCAATTTGTACCACTCAAACTTAGTTTGCGAGTCTAATACAGCCAAAACTCCATTAATCCATTGAATTTCCGCCTTGTTCTTCGAGCATTGATGAGGTTTCTGATCTCTTGATCCATTGAAGAGAAGATTCTTTCCGGTGGAACGAATTCACCATTGTGTNCTATGGACCTGGACTCTTCTTTTATTCCACTTAACCACTCTTCTTCAACGGTCACTATTAAAAATCTTAGCTTGAATTCAGCTTCAATCACTAAAAGCTTACACTCATACGCTCCGTTTCAAGTCATGGAATCTATTATCCAAGGTACCACTGTAAACGTAAATATCGTAAAAAGCAATGTCATGGACCAAAAAGGATCATCGACCTTACCTCTTCGTACTCTTGCTGAAAAACTGAGAAAATTTACAGATATATCTCTCAAGAGAGAAGTATTACAACGAGGTGCTGATACACACAAAGATTTCATTATGTTTTACTTTAGTGCTAGACCTTCTCACCCATATTTGGTGAAAGGAAAACCCTGGAAATTCATAAAAATGATATCTCCAACTCTATAATGGTTAGAATTCCAAATGATTATATCAAGAGAAAAGTCTTGGAGAAAAGAATATGGTATATTGGGAATTGTATGTTCCAGGCACATCAATGGCCTGCTCCTCTTCCTCATGACTCTCCGCGCCTGACCTCATTTCTATTTTGGGCTCATATAAAAGGAGTCTCATTAGATTTATGCACCTAGGAAGGGTGGTTGGTCTCATTGGAAATCCGTCAGAGACATGATTTTACACTAAATCTAGCAAGCCTTGAATGGGCACATGTTAAAGTGGAAGATAACCTGAAAAAGACCCTTCCAAAAGTACTTGAAATTGAAAGTTGAAAATGTCATCTTGTTAGGGCATCTCTAAAAAAACCCTCAAATTTTAGGTTCCTTGAACTTCAAATTTGAGATTTCTCATGTTTCACTCCAAGAAGAAACTTCAAATTTAAAGTTTCGAAAGTTAGTATTTTGCAAGATAGTCCTTATAATTTTAATTATTTTTAACTTAAGTTTTAATATTCTTATAAGTAATTAAAACATACATTTTATATATATTACAAGCAATATTATTTAACAAAACATTACATTAAGCTATAAAATTGGTGAACAAAAAAAAAGCTACAAAATTACATAAAATATTAAAAACACATAAAAATTAAATTATAAAATACAATAAAAAGAAAATTTTATCTTGTGTTGTTTTACTTTAGATTTGCTTCATGTAATGTTCTTATTTTGTAAAATAAGTTAAATTTTATATGATATATCTTTTATATAAATATTTTGCTTTAATTTTAAGAAGTCTTTAGGTTAGAATTGATTTTTTTTT
>OVAV01000124.1:2496-15835 GCA_900406375.1 Iberis amara | reverse complement strand
TAGGAAAAATACATCCCTTGAGTTTCAAATTTTGAAAAATACACCATTCACTCTATATCAAAAACAAAGAAAAGGGTATTTTGCAAAATAGCAAAACTATGTATAATATAATATGAGTTGTTTTGGTTACAAGGAGTAAAAAAGCGAATGTTTATAGACATTTGAAACATTCNTAAATGAGAGGGGACTTGGTTAGTGGAAGAATGTTAATTTATAAGTCAATGCTTTTTTCAGGTGGAAGAAATTTTAATTGCGACTTGAACTTATTAATATTGACTAATCTTAAACATAATTTCCTTATAATCTTGTATCTCTGCGTTAATTTTTTCTTCCTTATTGCGTTTGAGTGACGCTAACATGATTTAAGATTTAACACACACACAAAAAAACATGATTTAAGATTTGTCTATGTAGGAATGTATATAGACATTTGCTTTATAAACTATTTCATCAACATAACTAGAACAGTCAAATTGCTTTCATGTGGAAATAGGAATGTTTATAGACATTTGTTTTATAGACTATAATTTGGCCAGTTCAAATAGATAACATATATAATAAATGAACATACTTACAATTAATCTTGTTCAAATAGATTACTAAGATCATTTTTTGTTTTCTTTTAATTTCTTCAAGTATTAAAATTACAACAAAAGCATGATTTGTTTCTGCATATTTTCAAGAAGCTTTCCTGATGGGAAAATTCCAGCCGGCGTTGGGATGTGCGAAAGTGCCCAACTCTGTAAGGCCGGTGGGCAAGTAAATATAGCATGATTTACATTTTCCCGTTCATCACCGCATCTAGAACAAAAGTGATCTGAACGTAACTTACGGTTAAGCAGGTGATCATTTACTGCGATTGCCCTCGATAAAATTTGCCAGAGAAAATGTTTCAACTTCGTAGGAGCTGGAAGTTTCCAAACTGCAGCACACAGAGGCGCTGTTGATGGTAACATCGGCCATCCATTCGTTTGATCATTATGCATTGATAATGCAAACTCATATCCCGACTTAACTGAATAATTTCTGAATTTTGTAAAATGCCAGCAACAACGATCCTGGGTTAGGGAGGAGGGTCGGATCGCCAGAATAGCTGGAATGTCCTCTTTCCTAATCAACTCATGAATTAAGGGGAGGTTCCATTGATTAGTATTTGGAATCAACAGATCCGAGACATTCAGCTCCGGGGGTATTCCTGGAAGACAACTCTGTGCAGGACGCGGTTTTTCCCCCGACAGCCATGAATCTTGCCAAACTCGAGTATGACATCCTGATCCAATAACACTACGTAAACCAATGGTTAAAAGTGATTTTGACTCCCAAATACTACGCCAACCATATGAGGGTCTGGTGGGTTTGGATGCCTGGTAAGCATAGCAGTCTTTATAGTATCGACCCTTAAGTACACGGGCAAGTAGGGAGTTCGGCATTGAATACAATCTCCAAAATTGCTTTGCCAACAGAGCTTTATTAAACAATTGAAGTGACTTGAAACCAAGTCCTCCCCATTCCTTGGGTAAACATAGTTTTTGCCATGCGATCCAATGAATACCTCTAGAGTTCCCATAGTTACTCCACCAATAATTTGCAATGGCACTAATTAACTTCGTGAGCAGAGACCTAGGTAAACTAAAACATGACATCACATAGGTTGGCAATGCCTGAGCAACCGATTTGATGAGAATTTCTTTTCCCCCTTTTGACAGAAAATGTGATGACCACCCATTGATGTGGGCATTCAAACGATCCCTCACATATGCAAAAATTTGAGCTTTTGATCCTTGTAATTGTTCAGGTATACCTAAATACTTACCTTTACCACCTTCAGCATAAATGCCTAGACGTGTTTTCAAAAGTAAGCGGTCCTGGACCGGGAAAGAATTCCCAAAAATAACCGTTGATTTTTCAAGGTTAATTCTCTGCCCAGAAGCCTTCTCATATAAGCACAAAATGTTTGCCACTGTTTGGCACTAAGCCAATGTGGCACGACAGAAGAATAAATTGTCGTCAGCAAATAAAAGATGGGATAGAGGGGGCAAGATTTTGCCATCCGGATTCCTTCCAGCATGCCAGCTGATTCGGCTTGTTTCAAATTTGCGATGAGCACTTCCGTACATAAAATGAAAAGATAGGGAGAAAGCGGGTCTCCTTGACGTAATCCCCGGGATGGTGTTATCCGTCCCTTTGGCGATCCATTTAGAAGAACACTGTAAGATACAGTCGTAACACATGTCATAATCCAATGTACCCAAACCTCTGCAAAACCTAACTTTCTTAACAGTTGCCTTAAAAATCTCCATTCCACCCGGTCGTAGGCTTTACTCATATATGTCTTAATAGCCATGAAGCCTTTTCGACAGCTGTATTGGGAGCGCAAAGCATGGAAAGCCTCTTGGGCTAGTAAAACATTATCGGAGATCAATCGTCTAGCAACAAAAGCCGACTGGGTCTCAGAGATGAGACTCGGTAACACCTTTTTCAATCTTTGACAAAGAACTTTGGACAAGATTTTGTAACTTACATTACATAAGCTGATCGGCCTGAACTCTTTCATTCCTTGGTGTCGTTCCGTCTTTGAGATCAGACAGATGTTCGTCTCATTAAGGGAACTCTCAAAAGTTCCCCTGATCATAAAATCTTGGATCACCTGTGTTAAATGGGTTCCCACAATGTACCAATAGCGTTGGTAAAACAGGGCTGTCACTCCGTCCGGTCCCGGCGCTTTCTCCGGCCCCATTGCTCGATAGGTATCAGAGCATCCTGTATATTTTCCGCCTGTGAAGTTGTGAATAGAGATTGAAAATAAGAGATTGCCTCTTTCTCAATATCTTCCTCTTTTTCCAACCATACACCCGTCTCAGTTCGGAGACCCAATATTCGATTTCTTGCCCTACGTAACTTAGTGGAGGCATGAAAAAAACCAGTATTCTTATCACCCTCTTTTAGCCATTGTACTCGACTTTTCTGTTTCCAATACAACTCTTCAGCTGCTAGAGCAGTGCGCATGTCCTCCGTTAACCGAGGAATCTTATGTGTGAAAGCATCATCTGAATGTGCTCTATCCAACTGCGCTTTAAGGTCCTTAACTAACTCACCGGAGTTAATCACCCCTTTATGTCGCCATCTTGAAATGTGTCCACAACAATTCTTAATTCTTGCACTGAGACTCTCGCATCTTTCAGGCATGGTTTCCGCCCAACCAACTTTGACAATTTGCTCAAACTCCGGTTTCACGATCCATCTTTTATCAAAACGAAATTGTTTTGACCCTTTAAAATGTTTACAGTTTATCCGTAATAGGACCGGACGGTGATCCGACCCGTAGAAGCTAAGATACTCAATAAATGAGTGAGAGAAGTAATCGTACCAATCTTCATTTCCCATCCCCCGATCCGACCCGTTGCCGATTCATGTTTTTTAACAAAAGATATTGTTTTATCACCAAAATCATATTTTCTTGGAAAACATCAAAAATCACATTTTTCCGCCAAAATCGAAAAAAAATCATGTTCTCTCGCCTAGATTATAAAAAATGTGTTTTCATCATATATGTGAAAATCATTTTTTTCCCGTAGAACTGGGATGCTAGGCCGCTAACATTTGTATGGAAAAATGGCCAAGTGTGAACTAAGCAAGCTCAGTAGCTTGACTTGCTAGCTCGGTGACCGCGGTTCTAGGACCTCGGAAAACAATATGGCTTGCAAGGAATGTTCAATGGCCATGCTACATATTGAATAGGCACGGGGTTTCCTAGCAGTCCTAGGAATTTGTCTGGAGAATTCTAATGGCTAGTTTGACAACCGAATAAAGCGATTTATGTTGTAATCAAGATATCGATCTATAGAGAGGTTTAGGTCTCAAAAACGAAAATGCAATTTTAAGCTAAGAAATGTGTGGTTCAATTTAAGTAGCGACTAATCAGAACAAATAAGCTAACTAAGAAAAAGCAAACAAAATTCTACTAAGGATCAAATGATAGTAGAAAGTCAACAAATATATAAATATGGATCAAAAGCATTGGCAATTGATTACGAATCGTAATAAATTAGCTAATGATCTTTCATTCTCAAAAATTCCAGCCCCTAGGCAATGATTCACAAATCATTAGACTGATCCGTTTTCACGACATTAATCAATTTCTAATCATCTAATTTATCAAGAATCCCAAACGTAATTAATTTATCAGCAATCATTAATCATAAATCTAACAACCTATTATACTCCCTTTGTCTTGTTTTAAGTGTTGTTTTAGGTTTTTTCACGTAGATTAATAAATTTGTATTTTCCATAAAAACAACCATAAATTTTCTAAACTAACCCATCAAAAAATTCACTACAATTATTCTATTGGTTAGAAAAGTCAAACACATTTAATTTTTTCATTGAAAACCTAAAATGACAGTTAATTCGAAACAAAAACAAACCTCTAAAATAACTATTAAAACAAAACGAAGGGAGTACATCTTAATTATCAGTTTACATATGCTACTGTAAAACATAATTAGGATTTGGTCTAGACATCTCGTCGAACACTTGTCGGGCATGAAATGTCAAAGACATATGACATGGCTTGTTAATCCTAATCATAACAATTAAGAGCATCCTAATCATTAGAAACATTAAAATCATAGAATTACTATCACTAACTAGCAATATATCGTCATAATCTACCAAGCCCAAAAACCCATAAGAAATCTACTCACACATAACTAAAAGAAAAGAACAAAAAGAGATAAAGGTAAAAAACATGATTGATTGCGTAAATGAATAAGTTGTATGTCTTTTCCTGGATATGATTCCTTCTCTTGGTATTTCCCTCTTCACCATCTTAACTCCTTTTTGGTCTTATATGTTTTTTCCTGACTATGGTTCCTTCTATTAAGCCATGGCCAACTTGTTTGATTTTCTAGGTAAGCTATAGGCCTAGATATTGGGTGTTAGCACTATCCTCCCCCCTCGTAGTTCTCCTTATTTACTTAACTCTCTTTGAGTTACCTCTTTCTTCGTTCTTATATAATATTTTACTTGTTATAGATATAATTTTTGTCTTTTTAACCATATGTTAACATATTAGATCCACTTGTATTTTTTCACGATATTCTATTTTAGTTTCTAGTGGTTTTCAATATAAATATAGATTAGTAACTTTTTATATTTTTCATATGATGTTCTTTTCTATAATTTTTTTAATTAGAATCATACTCCCAATACTTGTCATCTTTTTAAAACTTGTTATGGATCAAAGATGCAATATCACCTTCTCAATCACTTTTTTTCTTCTTTTTGTCTCTTTCTCTATTTCAACTTATGAGTTTTAGACTCACTTGTCCAATTAATCATGTAGTCAAAAAGTATATTTTGTTAGGAACAAACAAAATTTTAAAATCTATGAATGTAAGATTCTTAAATAAACCTTCCTAGATCAAATACAAATCTAATCTCAACTCAATTGCTTAAAAAAGGACAATAAAACAATTGTTCATGTTGATAAAGCCTCGGTACTATTCTAAGTCATTGAGTTTTACTTGGAACTGTTCACCTAAAGACAGAAGCTTGACGCTTACTGAACCATCTTCCAACTCTGTCTTCCCAACAAGAACCAGCCTTCTTGTGTTTACACGAGCCGCCTCTTGGACACTCATTTCAGCGGTTTACTCTCTGATACCAAATCATACTTTTGGCCTTTACTTCTGAGAGTGGTTGCAAGTGGATGCAGCTCCTGGGATATCTTTGTCCAAAGCACATACAATATTCTCTAGTTCCAGTTCTTGCAGCAAATTCTTCTCCTTAGGAAACTACATGTTAGAGGTGGTTAAGCATTAGGGTTTCAAAGACTAAAACTAAACTCTTTATATGGGAAGGTAACAAAAGCTTAAAAGAGAGACAAACAAAAACTATTTTGTGTACTTATGCATCCCAAAATAGTTATTCAAATAATATATAAGAGAGTAGCATGTAACACCCGTCTCCCGCACTTACGAGACAACATGTCACCATTGTTACCATCACCTGGAAAAGGGGAAAAGAGAGGGGATGAGTGATAAACACTCAGTGGGAAGATCAACTCAGTGGATACTTTCTCATTTTATACAAGAATCAACATCACACATATACCTAGATACTAGCAAACAAATAACTTGTAAGGATACAAGTTATAACATTTATAACATTCACACAATACGAGGTTCGGTTAGCTCTTTATAACCTTTGAACTCATCTACAAGGTACGGTTATCTCTTTATAACCTTTGTACATATATGTGGCCCGGTTATCTCTTTATAACCTTTGGACCCATTCCCGACTCGCCAGCCCTGATTTATGGACTATACTTTGCGTAAACATCCTTCATGTAGCCCAACATACATTCACATTTTATCTTATAAGATCATCATCATTCATCATTCATCATACATCATACATCAACTTATACTCATCATATCAAACATCATAAAATCACCAAGTTGTCATCATGTCATGTACATTTAATATTCATTATTAAGCAATCATCATTCAGCTTACGTCTAACAATCAAATCTAAGTATATATGTAGTAAATCTTCAAGCATAACACAAGAAAAATTATACTATATATCCACAGATTCCTATCCACACTTGAATTTTGCTTAAATGTGACGTAGAATAACGAAGGTTGCGACTCGGTTCACAAGCGATAATCTAAAACTTGCAGAACAAGATAACACTTAATAACATATTCTGGAAACTTGCAGAACAAGAAAGCAGCATCTGAAACTTGCTGTCTAAGAAACCAGAAACTAGAACTTGCTACAAAAGAAAACCAGTTAACCTAATCTGTTACTTGGACCTGAAGAAACCAAAACTATAATCAAACCATGACTTGCGATAGTAACAACAGAATCAAAGGGCCATATCATAACTTGTATAATAAGAAACGTGATCTACTACCTAGCTTTAAAACTATAAGAGAAGATCAAGTCAACCACTCCTTTTCACACGTCTCTTTCTCTCACGCCTACGATGCTCTTTTTGATCACGGAAACAACGGTGACGATGACAACGACAAGAGATGTAACGGCAACGATGGTGGTGATCACTTTAATTGAGGATGGTGGTGATCGGTTTTGCATCTACTCTAGATCTATAAAGATCTCTTGTTTCTTTAAGCGGCTCTCAATATGAAGAGGGAGATGCTTACGTGTATATATATATACACACGAGCACAAGCTTAGGTTTAACAAAAAAAAATATATAACTTGGGCTTAATTAATAATCGGGTTCCACACAGCAGTTGTAATCAGAATGAAACAAAATAATCAGTATATTATCCACAATTCTACTAACTTGATGTTTCTCGGTTGACCAAAAGTGAAAAAGGTAATTTACTATTATAAACAAGAGAGAAAGTAATTTACTACTATAAAACCAGCAATGTTGCATGATTTGCCTTGCTTGCTCTTAATTGGTCACATGTTTCAAACTCCTCCTCTTAATTGCCCCTTAATTTTCCTTGCTTGCTCTTGGACAGCCACTGCCTCAATTTGAGCCTCATCCGCTCTTTCACTACTGTCATTTCTATCACCAGCAAGAATACTTTCACAGAGAAGAGGGAGATAAGTTTACAGATTTTAAGAACTACGGGAACTTGACGAATCACTATTTTTCCTTCTCCAAGTTGCAACCACATCGAGTTAAAGACTATGGAATTGAAGAATAAGAAGAAGAGAGAATCAAACCTCAAGATAGTCATGTCGAAAGACAACTCCATTAGTATTGTAAACATGATCGAGCTAAATGCCTATTCGACTCCATTACAATGTCAATCTGCATTTTACATGCTAGATAATTAAGCTTCCATCATTTCTTTTAGCTTTAGGCTTTTACCAAACATGACCTATCAAAACAAAATCCAATAGTCCTCGAAGATTTTTTTTATTCAGCACAACACAAACTACGACTGGATCAAACTGTATGAATAAATTTAAATCACTACAAGAACAAATAGGAGAAAATGACCGGTGATCCTGACGGATTAAAATCCGTCAGGATTCTGTGGAGATCCTGACGGAAACCTGACAGATTTTAATCCGTAGGAAAAAAACTTGACGGACATAAATCCGTCAGGAAAATCCTGATGGATTCCTGACGGAATTATCCTGACGGATTACTTAAGGCTAATATATTGACGGAACCGTCCGTCAGTAAGTCCGTCAGTAATAGGCCGTCAGGAATCCGTCACGAATTTACTGACGGTTTCCTAACCGATTAACAGATCTGGCCATTTAGTCCTGACGGACATAATCCGTCACGAATCCGTGGGGATTGCTTGTTCGTGACGGAATCATGACGGATATGTCCGTCAGGTTTTGCCTGCTTTCTTGTAGTGAATAAGCTTTATCAAAAATCCCAAATATGAAAATTGACAAAGTCTACGAGAAACAAATCAAGACATGTTACATGAATGCCTCCATATTGAAGACGATGCAATAACCTGGAAGACTCAAGGAGACAGAAACTCAAACAAATAGATTAGCCATTTTACCTTTGATAACTTGATGAAGAACCTAGATCCATCGATTAGATAATAAGACTTACAAATGAGTAACCGATTCTATGTCAAAGACAATGAAAGGAAAGTAAACAAGTGAATTAGTAATCAAATGACCGATCACAGTGACTTGGCAGATTTTAATTGGATGTTATTTAATCCTATGTGATAGGATATAGGATAAAGAGCTATAATGAGCTCCTTTTATATAGTATAGACTAGGGTTAGATATATATTCATGTTTGTATTTTCTTTAGCTTTTTTTTAAAAAAAAAATGTGTTATTGAAATGATGGTTTACCTTTTATTTTATATAAATAATATAAACAAAAACTATACCTGTTTTGTGTCGCTAATGTAGTTTACCAATGTTAATATTATTACTCGCACTTATTATTTATGTTTACATTATTTTGCTGTTAAGTTTTTGTTTTTCTTTTGTCATCGTCTCTTTAAATTATGTGATGAAAATTGCCACGTTAATGTGTGGGCATCTTGTTGTGCGTGCTTTGATCATTCGATCTTCCCATATTATTGTCTTTGTTTATGTAAGCGGGCCTTTCTTGAAAAGCCTTTCTAATGAATTTTTTAATTTGCAGATTTTGCTTTTTTGTCTCGGATTGTTGGTCGGTAAATTTCATCGATGTTATCTAGATATGTTCTCTCCACCAATTATTTTGTAGGGTTTTTGCTGTGACGCGATTATGTTGGCGAGATTTTTTGTTTTTTTGTTTTTGTTTTGAAATCTCCCTATTTTGGTGCTTGTTACGTGTGGTTTCAATATCGAAGGTGATTATAGGCGCTTCCACCAAAGTAAAAGCTACTATCATTAACTTGCCCATACCTTATTCAATGGGTTAATTTTCCTCTTGAAGCTCTTCATTTTAGAATCAAATAAGTCGCACTCACCGAACCTGAAATCTTTGAGTGAAAGGGAGTGATTTGCAGTAAAAGTCATGGTTTGTATTTATAAAATATATGTGACCAATAAGAGGATACTCCCTCTGTATACAAAAGATTGATGTTTTACTAGTTTCACACATATTAAGATAATAATCATTAGATGTAACCTTTTTAATTTATGATAATTATTCTTACTTAGGTAATCGAAATCTTAAATGCATTATGGAGTAAAACTTGCTTTTCTTGCTTTAAAATTTTNACTAGTTTCACACATATTAAGATAATAATCATTAGATGTAACCTTTTTAATTTATGACAATTATTTTTACTTAGGTAATCGATATCTTAAATGCATTATGGAGTAAAACTTGCTTTTCTTGCTTTAAAATTTTTATTACCCATACATATTAATCATTTTTGCACATATTACATGTTCATTTTTTGAAAAACTCATTTTTATAAAATAAAAATGCATTAATTAAAGACAAAATCAATCTTTTATATACAAAAAAGAGGGAGTATTATTGCTTAGCATTTAGCAATAACAGATAATGTTATGCAAAGATACGAGAGGTGAGTGAGAGATTGATTGTGTTGTGTTAGAACAGGGGATGATTTCAACTCATGATTCTGTTCCATGCACACAAAGATCCTTTTGAAAAAGATTTGGTGTTTCTAATTAAAGTATGTCGCTCAAAGAGTTTATTGAAGCTAGTCTCATCGATTTCTCCGTAAGACTAAGATAGCTTTTGTAAGACTAACGGTATCATAGAGGAGTATATGTCTAAGTGACAAAATTTTTACAGAGAGTCATATACCTTTTCATCAATTATGAGAAATTGAAGTCCCATGAGAAGACCACCTTTATTAGGATTACAGATGTATGCAGCCTTCCAACCAATTCAGTCTTACAAACTCTTCTCTATCAATCTCATTAATAAACTTGTATGTTGTGCCTTCTGCATACGCACCTACAACAAAAGAAGTCATGGAATGGTATTAGTTCTTTACTTACGCTATACGGTGTGAACGAGGACCATTCAAGAGCAAGAACTTATAGAGATGGAGTGATCGTAATGTGAATGTTCTGTAAGTGGAATCGATTCACAGCATCAATGAGTATTTACACATGGGAATAGCCATAGTCACACTTTTAATGGAAGGAAGAACCGTTTCAGAGATGATGAGTGGAGACGGATCGTGTAGCTTATGGTCCTCGTCATAAATATTTGGAGATAAATTGAAGTGTAATTTGAATCGTCTGTTTGAAGCGTTTTTTTAACTCATCTGTTTGAAGAGTTTATGTTGCAAAAAATGCGGAGTGTAGAAGACGGTGGAAACTTCGGGGAAAATGTGGAATGACGAAGACGATGTAATTTGAGGGTTTTGTTATGTGGGTTTTAATAATTTGGGCTTTTACTAAAGAGGCCTTATATCATAAGTTTTTTTTTCTTTTAATATCAAATGTAGTAAAACTTTAGATTTTCTAAAGTGGGTTATAATTTTTTTTTTTTTATCACCAAATAAATCGACAAATACAAAAAATTAGACTAAAAAACTATATTAGCCACTCGACCCATCCAAAGAGGAAGTGAAGAGCCTACTGAAGTAAATAGTCTACGCCGCAGTCTTGCTGTCCGAGCTAGAAAATCCGCATGTGCATTCTGATCTCGCGAACAATGATGAATCTTCATATTCGAATATAGTCTTCGATAAGAAATCACATCGCCTAATTCTGATCTATACGCCAGCCAATCAAGTGGATGCTGAAGCATTGAAACCAGCTCTTTGGAGTCTGTATAGAAAACATCGCACGTTTTTCCCATTTTAAATAAGCTCTGCAGCGCCCACAAAAGGCTCAAAAGCTCTGTATGTAGAGCGGATAGACTCTGGTGAAATCCCCTAGATCCCATTATCGAATCGGATCCTGATGGATCCTTGAGTATCCATCCCATGCCACAGGTGGGATCTTCCATCTTCCATGAGCCATCAACAAAGCATACAGCCTGTTGAGGGAGACTCACATTTGTGGTAGCTATTGGTAACTATACTCGGCGTAGAGGTTGAGCCATCGAGCTTGTGGTATGCGCGTGTATCCAATCAGACGCCTCCTTTGACGCCCTTACCAAGACATCTGGGGGATCCCAGTTCGTCTCATTAAATACTTTGTCATTTCGCGCATTCCATATATACCATAGAATCCATAAGTACTCATCCTTGGCTACAAACTCACCTGTTAGGGAATTACTATAGGAGTAGAGATATTGAATGTTCTCTAAAATGCTCGCCGTCGGGAAAGTTCCTTGAGTGGTCAGAATTGATGAGAGTGCCCAAGTGTGAAATGTCGNCTAATTGCACATTTACCGCAATTTCCCCTGAGGTAACTTGCCCAAAAAATGTTTCAAATTTGGCGGTGCTTCCTTTTTCTACACCTGAGCTTTAAGGTCATTGAGTGAAGGAAGTTGGTTGAAAAAGGTCATATCCTCATCGAAGTTTGAGGCCAATCTATCATACCCATATTTGACCATGTAAATTCCAGATTTAGAGGAGTGCCAGCAATAACCGTCGGTGCCATCCCTTAAAAGCCTTATACATTGTATCCTTGAAATAGTCGAGGGGGAAAACAATTGACGGAGGAGCGGCGTTCTCCAAGTTGTCCCATCCTCTCTTATAAGATTCACCACACGTAGGTCCGGGTATAGAGTAGAATAATCACTAACACCTGGGTGGGGTTGTATCCCCGATATCCAATTATCCTCCCAAACCTTAGTTTGAGTTCCATCTCCAATTGTACGCCGCAACCCTTGATGGAAGAAAGAGCTAACCCTCCATATACTTCTCCAATCATATGACGGTCTTGTTGGTTTAGGTACCGTAAATGGTAAATGATTCCTGTAATATCTCCCTTTGAAGATTTTTGCATAGAGGGAATTCAGATTTGAATATAACCGCCAGAGCTATTTGGCTAGTAAAGCCTGCTTAAATTGATCTAGAGATTTGAAACCCATACCACCCATTTGTTTTGAGAGGTAGAGTTTTGGCCAGGCAACCCAATGAATACCACCTCCCCCGGGTTGTGTGCACCACCAGAATTTTGCAATTGCACTTGTAAGTTTGTGTATGAGATCTTTTGGTAGCCGAAAGCATGACATAACATATGTTGGTAATGCTTGCGCTACCGATTTGATCATAACCTATTTCCCGCCTTTTGAGAGGAATTTCGCAGACCAGCCATTTATCCTGCTATTCAATCGATCCCGAACATAAGCAAAAACTTGGCTTTTTGACCTCTGAAGTTGCTCCGGAATACCTAGATATCTTCCTCCTCCCCCATCCGTAAATATACCCAAACATTCCTTTAGCAGATAACGATCTTGTGGTAACTCTTTCTTACTAAAATAAACCGTTGACTTTCCCAATTAATGCATTGTCCGGACGCATGTCCATATGCCTGGAAAATGTTGCCTATTGCATCACACTCCCGTAGATGGGCTTTGCAAAAAAAAAACAGACTATCATTAGCGAAAAAGAGATTAGTCAAAGTCGGGCATGATCGTGCCATTCGGATTCCATTGATGAGACCTTTTTGCTTTGCCGCATTCAGATTAGCGATAAGCACCTCAGTGCAGAGGATAAATAGAAATGGAGAAAGTGGATCACCTTGACGCAAGCCCCAGGACGGAAAAATTCTCCCTCTAGGGACACCATTTAATAGAACTCTATAGGAAACCGTAGAAACACATTGCGTCATCCAGCCTATCCACTTGCCTGAAAACTCCATTTTTTGCAGAACAGCTTCCAAAAAATGCCATTCCACTCTATCATATGCGTCTCATATCTGTCTTAATGGCCATAAAGTTATTCTTATAGATCTCCTTAGTCTGTAAAGCATGGAAAGCTTCCTGAGCCAGAAG
>OVAV01000123.1:0-12490 GCA_900406375.1 Iberis amara | reverse complement strand
ACAAGAATCAAAAGCATAATCAAAATAAAATAGAAGATACTGGATCAACAAGTCAAAAACATCAACAACAATGACCCATAAACTAGAGAGAAAACTAAGTCTGAAAGCATATATGAAAGGGTGAGAAACAAATTTTGGGCATATCCAAGGTTTATATAGTGGTTTGAGAAAACCCTAAACCACTAAAAGACAAAATAGGTGAGTTTGGAGGCTTGACTCGGGATGAATCCGAGTGGCTTGGCTGAGTGACTTGTTTGGGTTGAGCTTCAGATGCTTGACTTGGCATGACCAGAAAATTTCATTTTGAAATAGTTCAGTCTAGTCGAGTCAAAGAAATTATGACAAGAATCTATGATGACTACTAACCTAGTGTGAGTTTAAACCCTCTTTTATTGACTGTTGACTTAGATTAACTGCGGCGGTTGATTTGGAATCTCATTGGTTAATTGATATGCTTGGGAAAGTTCGTGTCTTTTGGATTGTTAATGACTTGATGGTGGCTCTAACCTTTTTATGACTAACATGATCTTAAATTCTCTTATCTATGGTGTTGATATACTTTGAGCGATTGAACAGCGGGTCTCAAAATCTGTTTCCTCATCATATAAAAGTTAATGCTAAAAAAAAAAGAAAAGAAAAAGAATAACAAGAAGCAAGCGAAAGCAAAGATTAGAAAAAAAGCAGAAAGAAAAGAAACGATAAAAAGAAGTTAGAAAAGGAGAAGAAAGGGACGAGATCATAAGTTGCTCAATGCTCAAATTGTTATGGGGATCCTAAATGAAAGGGTACTTTAGTGGGCTGATCAATACCACATAGGTAATAATGCACCTACTTGGTGATTCATTGGTTAAACTTGGGGTTTCTGAGATTCTTTGAGTTTATGTGTGGTCCTTTTAACACCTCTTCTCTACATTTGATCTTGCATTACTTGAGGAAAAGCAAAGATCCAAGTCTAGGGGAGTTGATATTAATCAGTTTTAACAAATAATACTAGGCATTTATATCTACTATTATGCAATATCTGAGCGTTTTCCTTGTAATTCTGGTATATTTTCAGGTTCTTAGGTGTTCAGGTCGATTTGGATGCAAATGGATGTTTTTCTGCACAAAAAGATTAAATTTGGCTAAGTGAAGAATGAAGAGGTCGGTCCATCTGGATTGGTCGTTCCCGAAGGATTGAAGCCACGGACTACTCAAACCGATCGGTCCAATCTTGACCGGTCGGTCCAAACATCTAGAAGCTACGGACAGACCAGACCGATCGGACAGAAACAGAAGCATATAGACCGATCGGTCCAAGGCTGGACCGATCGGTCGACTCACGTGTCCGGAACAACCAGACCGACCGGTCTAGACTTGGACCAGCCGGTCCACACACCTGCGAAAAACAAAAAAATTTATAGCAATTACAAGATTTCTTTCAAGTCTATTTGTTTTCCTATTTTTATTAGTTTTCCTTTTTAGACTATAAAAAGCCTTTGGCTCGGTTTTATTTTCCCTACGCTTTACTTAACACTTTTAGAACTAAGAGCTTTTACAGAGACACGAGATCTGAACCGCTGTATTTGAAGATTTATGAACTTTGTCTTTATACCAATATCTATTTTTATCTATTGATTTCGATTTTGTCTTCTTCAATTACACTTTGTGTTTTTATTTCAATGTCTGAGTAGTTCTATTGTTAGGTTTTAGGGTTTCCCAGGAAAAGCAAATTTGATTGTTAGGTTTTACATAATTGATTGAATTTGTTAGGTTCTTAGTCTAGACTTGTTCTTAATGCATGAATTAGAGTAGCTAACTAGTTCATTGATATTAAATTAATAAACACAAAGAGATTTGATTTAGATGTCTGATCTAGTCTAGATGAATAAGTGTTCTTGCTTGCGGGAGTATTTTCCTGAATATCTATGAACTTATTAAATTTGAACATTAATGCATGGTTGAATTATCTAAAGTCGGCGTAAGTTTTTTTTAGTATTTCGAACATAGGGTTTAATACTTTGAGAGGAGATTATTCTATTTGTGTCTTTCATGTTGAGAACTATTTTTAAAGTAAAATCCTGCATGTTAACCTGAACCTTTAAATCTGATAACATGTGGATTTCCCTATTGCCTGACGCTTTTATCTTATTGATTTACAACTGTTTAATTATTGTTTTTATTCACTATCGCTCACAAAACAACTTTTTAAACTGTCTAAGCTTAATTCGATTTAAAATTGAAAGTGTGCTTTCTGGTCCAACCTAGATTCGTCGATCCAGGTTGTTTGGATCGCGGGTGTGTGGACCGGTCGGTCTGGTTGTTCTAGAAATGTGAGTGGACTGATCGGTCCAAGGCTGGATCGATCGGTCTATATGCTTATGTTATGTTTGATGAACTGGATTGATCGGTCTGGCTTGGACCGATCAGTCTGGCCTGGACCGATCAGTCTGGTTTGTCAGTAGCTTCTAGATCTTCGGATTGACTGGTCCAGGGCTAGACTGATGGGTCTGAGCTGTATGTGGCTTCCAATCTTCTGGATCGACCAATCCAAGTTAAACTGACATCTTCATTCTTCACTTAGCCAAATTTCATCCTTTTTGTGCAGAAAAACATCCATTTGCATCCAAATCAACCGGAGCACATAAGAACCTGAAAATATACCATAATTGCAAGGAAAACGCTCGGATATCGCAGAATAGCAGACATTAATTCCGAATATTATGCGTTAAGCCGAGTAATATCACTGAGATTCAAATGCTTGACTTGGCATGAATCTGAATGGCTTGGCCGAGTAGGAAGTTTTGGGCTGAACTTCATATGATATACTCTGGTGACTGGCTTGTCCACTACACTTTCTTGGCTAGGCAGAAGTTGATCTTGACTCTTTTGCACGTTGAGTGGCTTGTCCACTCCAGTATCTTGGCTGGAATGGAATGATCTTCACTCTGGTGCACGCCAAATGGCTTGTCCGTTTGCATGAATTGGTCGAACCTTGGAGTGGTTTGACATTGGCCGAGTAGTGTAGCCGCATGCAATGTTGGCTAATCTGGAAAGTGATCACACGCGGCTCCAATCCTTGTGCAAAGCTTGGTTTTCTTAGTGGCTCACTCGACATGTAGGCAAGTGATGTGGCCGAGTGGAATGTCTTGGATGAGTTTTCAGGTGCTTGAATCTGATAACAGCTGAGTAGCATGTGATAGTAAGATTTTTACGTGTCAATTCCTATTACACTATCATGTCATTGTAGCATAAATAAGAGTCAATCCAAATGGGTGTGTTATTAAACACTAGAGATGCAATTGGATCTACTAATTCAAGCGAAACGAGAAAAATGGGTTTTACTAACAATTCCTAAACAAACAGAACAAACTGGAAATAAAACAGGACATAAGTACTAACATGCATCAATAAAAACCTAAGTGTAAACAGCAAGTAAAATGAAAGTAGAAGAGAAAATGGGGGTAAAATGCAATCAAATGGGAAACAGTTTTTAAGGATGGGGGTAGTTGACTAGTGAACCTCCTTGAACTACCTAGACGCCTAACATACCTTAAACAATGAGCTAATCCCTAGAAAACAGATTCGTAAACAAACAAATTCAATCCCTTGACAAATGATCTCAAGCTAGGAAATATCCAGATCTAACTCCCATTAACGGAACACTACCTCGCAGGCATGAAGAAACAATCTGCAAAAGTCAATAAACACCCTAAACATCCAATCCCTTGGGCTAGGTATGTAAATCTCTGAAATCACTTTGTTTAGACATTTCATCAGACAGCTTTTGGGTGCGGAAATGTCTAATATCATATTTTAATTGATCAGAGAGAAATAAGCATAAAGAGCAGTGAAACAGAAGGGATCTATGGACAATCAAACTTAGGCGTCTAGGAGAAACAAGGGTTCAACATCAGTCTACCCCATTCTCAAGAACCTAGGATAACTACTCACTACACATGGTGGGTATGAATGCAGGGAAACAAGAAAACAAAAATGCTAAGCAAAACATCATGATCAAAAGTCAACTCTTAAAAACAGCGGAAACAACAAATCCAAAAATCAGAGAATGATGATCAAAAGCTGGAAAATCAGAAATGAGGAGGAAATGATCAAGAACAGTAAGAACATAAACCTAGAAAAACCATGGTGGTTGAAAACAACAAGAACACAAACTTCTGGAAAATGAAGATCAACTCAGAAAAACAGGATTAAAGGCATAAAATAGAAGATCAACATGCACTAGATAATCTTAACCCTCAAACTAAGCATCAATAAGCAGAACTCATATGTGAAACAAGACTTTTATAAGAAATCAGAGTTTTGTCAACCAAGAACATTCAAAGGAAAAACAGAGAGAAAAGCTTAAAAGAAAACCTAAGATAAAGCTAAAAATGGCAAAAAGAAAAGCTTAGTCCAAAAAGAGACGTTTTTAGGGCTTTTATAGTAGTTTAGAAAAGCCCTAAAAACGCTAAAAGAGAAATGTCTAAAAATCTCTAATGATTCTTCTTAACCCGAAACTGGGTCGTCTTGGTTTGGGTCATCGGGTCAGAATGAAGACGGCTTGATGAAGTGATCGAGCTGGGCGTGAAGCGGCTCGATGAGCAGTTTGATCGAGGCGGCTCTTTGCTGGNCGGGCTAGAATGCTCGAGTGATCGAGCCATCTTCTCGGGTGATCGAGCCGAAGGGGAGCATCTCGAGCTGGTTGATCGAGGCAGGAAGCGGCCAGGTCGAGGCGGACGTGCGCTGGAGATCGAGGCCGGCTGGGATGAGGTTGAGGCCAAGAAGAGGTCGAGGCCAAGAAAAGGTCTTGGTCGAGGCACGGGCTGCTTGGTCGAGCCACGACATGATGCGACATGTGGTCAAGGCTTTTCCTTTTTCTTCTCCAGAACTGCAACTATACTCCGGAAATTCCCTAAAAATCTAAAACATCTCCAAAATGCGAATGTATGCGAATGCAAATGCAGAATTACCTAAAAATGCAAACTTACTAATAAAGTCCTATAAATGCAACATGTTGACATCTAAATGACCCTAAAATGATGGTAAATGACTTCTCAAAACCACTAAAATGCAGAGACATCAACTCCCCCAAACTAAATCATTTCTTGTCCTCAAGCAAGTAATTCAGAGCCTGGAAGAGAAATTTGAAAATGGGAACTCAGAACCAAGATATGCTGATAAAACAGGGAATATCAATGTCCAAGTTACTAGTTCTAGAATGCACATTCATTGAACTCATTTGGCTAAGGGACTGGTTAAAGGATAAAACTGACCCCTTTATGCATTGGCTTACATTTCAGAACAGGGTTCTCTCAAAAAAGAAATGAGTTTTAGCAGAATGCTAAAGGTAAGAACACTTAGATGCATACAAGAACAGAATCCCATCTATCCAAAGTCATTGACACTAAAATTTTCCTGATTCTAAACCCGGTAGGAGACCCTAATGCTACCTTTTAAAATCTCAAATTGATCTTAGTCATTCACATTTTTTTTTCATCTTTTGATTTTTTTCCGTAACAGTTCTTAGGAGACGTTTCTTTCTTATTCGATTTCTAGCAGATTTGGGGACTTCTTGATTTTAGTACTTATGGTTCTGATCTTTTTGTGCTTTTTCACTAACTTCTTGGGTTTTTACCCTTTTCTTTCCTTGTCATTTCCTTTTTCTATTTATGCACTAACCATACTTTTCATATCTTTTTCTCCCAAACCCTTTACTAGACATTTCCGTTTTCTTTTCTTTTCCTTTCCTCTCCTAAGGTTCATAACCATCCCCTTTCTTTTACCAGCTTCCCAACATGTTTTTATCCTTTTACAAACCAACCCCAATACCCAGAACTGAACCCCACCTAGTCTTATCTAGCCCAAACAGCGTGAGCTAGAATTACATGAGATTCCATTCCTGTCAGTTCGTACCTAACACTTTCTACCAAGCTCATTCCATAAAAAGACCTAACACTCAGTAATTGATAAGTGGCTTGAAAGAAGGCAAAGTTCAAGGGTGGGGAGTCTATTTGGATTAACAATAGTGGTGAAACGGTTGAAGATAATCCAAATATGTATATGCTATCCATGATTTCAAATCCAGCACACAAACATGATAAGTAAATGTCAATTTTAGGGAAAGCTTTATGGTTTTTCAACCAATCCATCCCGAGAATCACGTTGTAGCGATTCAGCTTCATCTCCACTAAGTCTGCGGGGAATTCTTTTCCTCCAAGAATTACCGAAACACATTTGTACACTCCCGACGATTAAATTTTTCCAAACCAGCGGTTTGGATCTTCTTAGATCTAGGGGCGAACTCTCCTTTGAACGACCAACACCTTGTCTGCGCCGGACTCACAAAGCTATGAGTAGCTCCGGTATCGAACAAGGTGTAGGCTGCTCCACCCCCAATCAAAACCGATCCTACACTGTTTAGACTATGACTAAGCACAGAGACGTTCAACACACAATTCTACTCCTATTCACTTCTCTTACCCAAAGGAAAATAATAGAGAGGAAACTTACCCGCTATCAGTTCTGCACCATCGTAGTCCTCAGCCACAAAGGCTCGCGGTTCCACAGCTCGCTTCTTTGGTGGCGGCGGCAACAATGCAGCTGGTCTTGGCTCCGTGAAATCCCTGGAGATGTGACCTTCCTTTCCACAACGAAAGCACTCGGTTCCACGACTGGAACGACAATCCCTGCTTGTGTGCCCGTAACGCTCGCACTTCACACACTTTTGGCACGGCCCAAAATTCTTCTTCCTGCACCTTGGACAAACCCCTCCTGTCTCATCACATTTCCTCTTGGATGATTCAACGTTCATAGCCTTGTTATGAGAGTTTCTTGAGTTGATGACTGCGAGACCATCCTCTTGATTCGCAGCCTTTTCCACCAGCTCAACGAGGTTGCGGTAATCTCTTATTGAACATCTGACATTAATCTCGGGCCTCAATCCTTGCAAGAATCTCCTTATGAGTTCCTATTCATTCATGTGTCATCCTGCATACCTTCGTAGTCTGGCGAATTCTAGCTCATACTCCTTTACCGTACGAGATCCTTGACGCAGTTCTTGAAACTGTGTCTCTAGCTTGTCCATCAATTCTTTGGGGAAGTACTTCTTAGTAAAATCTCACGGAAATCCTCCCATGTCAGTGGGCGTCCTTGCATCTCCACTACACCTTCCCACCATAAAAGAGTTTCCTGCTTCACGTACTGAACAACAGGGTCCTTCCTGTAAGCTACATGACACCGAATAGCTTCAAACCTCCTCTCCAGCTTTTGTTTCCAATGATCCGCTGCAGTGGAATTTGTCCTTCCTCCGAACGTTTCCACGTTCATTTCTCATAGATTCCTCATAACCTCCCAATAGCTGGGTCCTTGCTCATAGGCTCTCATAGGCGGTGGTGGTGGCAGCTCCCTTCCTCTAGTATACTCGTACATCGGAGGTGGAGGAGGCAACTCTCTTCTCCCTACATACTCGTGCACCGGAGATGGAGGAGGCGGATCCAAAACATGTTCAGCCACGGGGGGTGGCGGATAGCAGGGTGCGACTGGTGCAGCATTCAACTAATGGTACACAGGTACTCCAGGATTCACTGGTGGGGGTTGCAGAGGTGAAACATGCAAAAAAGTTGGCGGCATAACACCTCTAGATCCTCCAGGTGTTAGCTCAGGAATCTGACGAACTATTGCTCGGAGTCTCCTTAACTCTTCCAACAGCTCAGCAGGGTTGACATTAACAGGCTCATCAAGCGGTCCCATTACTGGTTGACCCGCAGCTATCCCGATAGGTTGAATCGGAATTCCATTCGACGGTACCACCTGAGATCTCGCAGCTGCTCCAGCAGATTGAGCCACATCTGCGCGACGTGCGGTCGATTCAAGAGCTTGACTTTCTCCAATGCTTTCTGCAGATCTCTGAGGCGCTTCTGCTATAGCGACGTTCGCAGGTCTTCCTCTAGCTCTCCTAGGTGGCATCTAAAAGAAAAGAAAGCCAATTAGGCTTGATCAGAATACGAAACGTCACAAATATATAAAGAGTGCTGAGTCGTTGTGCCATTTTTAACTTTTCAAATCCCCTTCTTGGTTTTCAAACTTTCTTTTTATGGAAACTTTCCGTTTCTGTAAACTTTCCATTTCGGGAAAGTTTCCCTTTTTGAAAAGTTTCCTTTTTTGAAAAATTTCAGAAAACACTTTTCGAAAAACTTTTTACCTCAGGACTGCCTCCCAGGACAGAACCGGTTTGGCAAACCTAGGCTCTGATACCAAATTGTAACAACCCGACCCTCGTAGAAGGGTAGAATCGTACTTTACAAACTTTTAAAAAGAAAATTCACTTTATTTCAAATAAAACCGTTAAATAACTAACATTTCAATAAACCGAAATCCGATTAGCATAACCAATTGAAAACATTAAGCAAATAACCAAAAGTCTTAAATGCATAAAAAGATACATAGGAATCCCCAAAACCGGCACTATCTAGATTTAGACTCCGACAACTCGTTACGTTCACCAGAAAGAGAGCGGGGGTGACTAAACTCATAGGGAGAGCTTACTCAGCGAAGGGGTATCTAAGAACCCACAATCACTTACAAAATACTACCAATCAACCACACAGTCTATTCCTAAATCAAGCTTATAGTTCAATCACGCGAACCTAGAGCTCACACAAACAATATCATACAAGGTCCCTACGCAGCGTATGCGTCTGACCCGCCGCCTGCAGGCTCATATGAAAGGGTGCGACCCCTTTACCTCGCAGACGATTACTCACATAAAGCATCTGTTAGCGCACCAGTACGAGGCCCTTACCAGCGTCCCCTCGCGTCTAGGGTATCATGACCGACTGGTAAGCCAATCAATCCTAACTCGTTTTTAGATTAGTCATCTCACAACGCCAGAAGGTCACTCCCTTCCTAGAACCAGATGCCCTGCATCTCTGTTCCCGGACGCGACGGTATCCACCCGTTACCAGATGACCCGAAACACCACACAACACAAGAGTTCGGTTACATTCCGATCTAGATGCACAACATCTTACTCTCATGTCACAGTTGCCACCCGTTACAGTGTTTCAAGCTCGCGGACAAACAACACACACTAAACAATCAACATGCTCAATCATTATCCAATTTACATCTATTCCTATAGCATATTCTTTGTCTTACATAATACACATAAAATAATCAACCCATATATACAAGCAGCGATATTTAACCAAAGACTAACATAGATGAGAGAAGTAGAGAAAGCGAAAGAGAGCTTTTAGACATGTCCCTCACCTTAGCTTTGGTTGAGATTGAAATGAAGAAAAACCTTAGTCTTAATCCCAAAAGAGATAGACCTAGGTTCCCAAAAGAGAGATGAGTATAAGAAGAGAGTAGATCTAAGGAGAAAAAGGGTACACCTATGGTTTACAACCATAGATCCCAAAAGAAGAAGAAGAAAGAGATATGGAGGATAGATATAGAGTTTTTACCTTGAGAAGATGAAGAATACTACCAAGATGGATCTTCTCTACTTCTTCAGAGNAGAGATTTTACCTTGAGAAGATGAAGAAAGCTACCAAGATGGATCTTCTCTACTTCTTCAGAGAATCAAAACGCAGAGGAGAGAGCCCGGGAGTGGCTGGTTTTTGCGCAAAAAAGGAGGAAGAGAGGAAGAGAGAAGAGAAAGGGTGACTAGGGTTTTCATTTTCTCCCTTATGTCTCCTTTTATAAACCTTGGAGAGAATGGGTTTAGGGTTTGTCGAATCACAAATGGGCCTTCATGGGTTTTTAAATAAATCTCCTTGGGCTTGGTTTGGGATGCGGCTACTCTACTGATTTGTAAATGTTAAGAGGTGCTGAAATGAGGTGGATGCGGCTTAATAAAATCTCAAGAGATCTATGTAAGGATGTAGTTACTTTTAGAGGCAGATTTTATGCTGTTTTTCATAACAAGGATCTTTTCGTTATCGATCCTTATACGCTGGAAGTGACTTCCCTTGATGCCCTCGGAGTATCTGACCTCAGAAACAATACGTTAAAGACTAGAACAAGCTGTATTCAAATATTAATATTTGTTGCCAATGTTGAAAACTCTCTCTTGTGTTTGCGTGTGTTCTTACTTGTTGGCATAACAATGTTATGTGTTCAACGAAAAATCTTCAAATTCTCAGAACCTTATAAGTTTTCGTCCCATAATCATTCCAAGCCACATTGATGGTTACGTTGAGCTTGAAAAAAACTGTACCTTGCAGGATTTTAGTATGGAGCATGTATATCTCCCATCGGATCCAAAGTTGAGACACAAAAAATAATAAATTAGCTTTAGGTATTTTTTTGAGTTAGAGCTTCTTGTCTATGTGAAATTCCACTTTGTATAAGAATGTATAATTGTGAAGAAGTTTATAATTTAACGGTCACATATTGTCAAAGTGCATAGGAAGCACCTTGATGAATGCACGGAAAAGAAAAAGAAGCACAACAATTTAATATGTTATCAGTTACTAACACATGGCTTCATTTTCTAAAAGCTCTCTAGTTTCAAGTAGAGTTCACCAATGGAAACAAGTAGGGATGTTAAAACAGGTTTTTTACCCTTTTCTTTCTTAATCCATTTTTACCCATCTATAAAATATCTAGTATTTAAAAAGCCCAAATGTGTATAGTCGTTAAACCCAAAACCGATCTAATTGGATATAAGATAACCCATGGGTACCCTAAAAACCAGTTTTTTAGTTATAAACTTATACTAAATGACAAAAATCTAGCTTCATATTTTTTTTGTATTTTTATGATGTACATTATAAGTTTATAACGTTGTTATATATGTATGGATTTGTATTCTGTTTGGATTTTTCAAATAAAAATAATTTTAATATGTTTTTCTTATCAACTCATAAAATTATAACGTATTAAAATTACCCAAGACCTAAAATGTATTCAAATATTATAGTCCTAAAAGAGAGTTGAACATCCAAATCTTACACAAAAAACAATTTAAACATCATAAGTTAATAAACAAAAAATAAATAAGTTTTAAAATAATATAATAAGATCCTATTATAGAAGCGGAAATAAAACTTGAGATCAAGATATAGTCTCATACTCCGGAACTACTTGCCATTCCTGAAGCATCTTCATTTTTATCATCAAAGTAATCTTTAATCTCACCTAAAATTCAAAGATATAAAATAGGAAAATATAATTTTAAACAAACAAAAAATAATTTTTTGTTACTTACCTTCAAACTTTGCAAAACCACGGAGCCAGTTACAAAAATTAGAAGTATAAAGCAATGCTTGAACGTTCTTTTGAAGAAGTCGGTTTCTAAATGGACTCAACACTCGACCTCCAATACTAAATGCATACTCTGATGCTATTGTAGTGATAGGGATGCTAAGTATGTTATACGTAAGAGAAGCAAATTCACCGTAACCTTGTCCATTGGTTTTTCCAAAAGTTTAGGATTTCCACATGGATAAATGATCTCAACTCTAACCTGAGGTCGGATACTCTTCTCTAATTCAAAAACATTATGCATTAGATAAATATTAAGCAAAATTAACAACGATTTGTGTTGTGCTTAGCAATCCGACCAAAACTATTAGATACGAACCTATTCGGCTAACTAACTACACGCTCATGGACTCATTGATCCTTATCTTCTCGTCAAGTGTAAATTTACACATTTAAAGTTCCATCTTTTGCTATGAACAAGTTACTGTTAAAATTTAAGCTAACATGGTATCTTACTACAACATATTATCCAACAACCAAATTTCCCAAATTCATACGGAGTCGATCCTAACCAAGTTTGCCTTGTCAACATAGGCCATGTTCGGCAATGTGCGGCTAGCGATAACTCCGAGCGGCACAAAAATGACTTATCCCTCTTCATATCGATTAACAAAAGAAGATGGGTTGAGTCTCTGCGACTCCATTTCGGCAACTTCGTGTACGCTCAAGAATGTAGCGGTAAAAAAGTAGAAAGGTTTGGTGACAAGTGGCGACGAAAAAGAAGAGAAAATCGCTCAAATACCATATAAAAGTTTCAATATGATTAGAATACCATACATCTTTCAAAAATGTACTAGAATGTTTTCAAAATCCTTGTAAATTACGATTCACTCTCTTGCTTAGTTTTCTCCTAATTTGGTTGATTTATAATTAACAATTCCACGTCACTAAACCGTATTGCACGTCACTAAACCGTATTCCACGTCACTAAACCGTATTCCACGTCACTGAAACATTTTTCATATCAAATTTTTGAAACACCCTACTATTTTACTCTGACTAAAGAAAAAAAAAACGGTTGAGTGACTAGTTATCGCGCTCTGATAATAGAGGTTTTTAGGTCTCTAATGTATCAAAACCTCTTCACTACTATCATTNACTATCATTGTCATTGTAGTATGTAAGGTGTCAATCCATAATGGGAAGGGTGTTAACAGACTGGATGCAGTGAATGCTCTTAAGTCAAGCAGGAACTAAGTAACAGGTCCTAAGTAAAATGAAACATGCAGGAACTAAA
>OVAV01000122.1:7229-24598 GCA_900406375.1 Iberis amara | reverse complement strand
AACCGAACCAGCAAGATTTACAACAACTAAACCAACAAATATCAGACTAAATAAACCGGACACGGAAAACAGTGACGATAAAACTTCTCCAAACTTCGTCTAACCGGAACACACCGAGGAACCATACCTGACGAACACCGAGCGAAACCCTAAAAGCATAGGCTAGAAGGACTTACAGATCCGAATCCAACCGAGTAGACCGCAGCCACCGAAGCCCGCCGGAAAAGAACTCGGAGATGAAGCAGCAGACTAGCGAAGAGGCAGAACCTGGCCGAAAATAGGAGGGAAACCGGATAGAAACTGAAACCGAAAGCCATCAAGGTCCGGTGGTCTCGGCACCGGCAGGAATCCCACCCACCGAAGCCAAATCCGAGACTCTACACCATCGGCGAGGAAAGAAGCTACACCACCACAACCGCAGACCAGCAACAGACCACTCACAACCACCGCTAATTACAAACGAGAAGACAAACCGGAGGGGAGGCGGCGCCGGCGAAGGCCCAGCGCCACCGCCAAGCGCATATATGAGAAAAGAGAACCTAGGAGATCGAGCCCGAGAGAAAATATCTTGTGGAAAGAAACGATGTCGCCAATTAAAGTTATTCACTCCATCGTCCTTGATTTCAAATACATAATGACATTTTTTTCCTCGTCTATTATAATAATAACCAGAAACAATATGAAACACAGAAATGATAACTGACACTACAAATTCACAATCGAAGGATTATAAAAATCCCCGTTTTAGTGTGCTGCTTGTTTTTAGTCTTGGTTTAGGCTTGGTTGGTTTTCTGCATATTTTAGTTTTTTGGTCAGCTCGTGCTCTAGTTGAAGGTTTGGTGGATCACGTGTTTCACTGTATTGCGTCGTCTCCGTTACGATTGTTGTTTGTTTATTCCGGTTTTCAGTCAATCATTTCATCCCTTGTGGTAAAGTGCTTCCGGTTGTAAGCGGATTGCTCTTTTTCTCTATATTTTGGACCAGACTGTGGTCCTATTCTTCGTTGGCTTCTTTCTTTTTGCGTTTCCAAGACGTTTTCGTTTGTCATCGACTTTTTTGGTACAAGTATTGGTTCAAGACAGTGTCTCTTTGATCCAACAAGTTTTGGTGGAGTTGCTAGAGTTTTAGTTGGGAAGTAGTATTTGGATTCATCACGAGAGAACTCGTCAGATGTTAGTAGACCTTGAAGTGTTGCCTCTCCCTGGTCTAATCTCTCGGAGTTTCACAGTTATTGTGCGAGCCTTCTCCTTGCCTTTATTCTATTGGGATAGCCGGCTTTGCATTCTATTTTATGGTTTGACTTTTTTTGTTGTATCGACTTTCAAGTGACATTATAATTTATGTTTTTTTTACGTTATAATTTACAAGATTTAGAATTTATTTTAAAAAAACCCTAGAAGATATTTTTCTCCTAAAATCGACAACTGAGGCTTCTTTAGCGGTGATTCACGTTTGAGGCGGTACTGGCCCTTTGTCGGTGTTTTCTCCACTCAGATTTTGTTTAGTTTTGTCTTCCGGCTAGTTTTGTTGGTGGCACGTCCTGTCGTTGCGCCGGATCTCCTTCGTTCGGCCTCCTTTTTTGGTGGCAAGGCTGAGTTGGGCAGCGGACTCTGCCTGCGAGCCGAGCAGTCTCTCGACGACTTTTTCGTCCTAGATCTCCTTTGTTGTGTACCAGCGCAAGTGTCTTTGACCAGCCTGAAAAGGTGGGTCTGTACCAAGCTTATGCGGTGGCGGTCCTTTCCCTAGTGGTGGTTTCCGGTTTCAAAAGGGTCGGTCGAATGGTGCTAGTGCAGTCAGCCTTTCTTCTCTCTGTGGATTTATGCTAGCTGATTGGGTAAAGTCTATGTCTCTCCTTCACTTTCTTTGCAGTCTGTTTCGGTGTAGTCCATGTCCTTTGGACGGTGGTTCCCCTTCTGTTACGGATGTGGAGGATCGGAGGAGCCCTAATCCCCAACGGTTCATCCGAAGTTTTGGGACGACATGATATCTTCCCCTTCGGTTTGTCTTTGCTATTTTATGAGCTTCTGGTCTTTTGGTATCACTGGTTTTCCTAGTAGGTTGGGTGTCGTGGTTCGTTCTGGTTCTATGTGTTTCCCTTTAGTAGTGGCCCTCTTTGTAAAGTGTTTGGATCTTTTGGGGATTGTTCATCTTAGCTCTTTGTCACTACTGCGTGGATCTGGCTGAGATCCCTTTTCTACCGGTTGCTTTGGCGTCCAAGAGTCCTTCGACTCAGCCTATCCGGAAGATCGGTTTTCTGGTGGGACTCCGAGTCTTTTCTTCCTGGTACAACTTCCCCGTGTCTATTCGTGAGGTAAGTTTCATTCCACTATAGGAGAAAGTTTAGACGTTCTGGTGTTCTGGCGCTTATTAGTTCGTCCAAAGATCCTCAGTTGCAAAAGCTTTTTTATGCGTCAAGAGGTCAGTTTTCTTGATCATTTACCTTTAGGCGGGGCAAAACCCTTTGGCGAGAAGTCTAGTTTTCATCTTAATTGGTAGCCTTTTTAGGTCAACAACAAAGAAAAAGAGATTATGATCTACAAACACTAAAGCCGGCAGAACTAAAGCAGTTGAATCTTGGTTTAGTGGGTAACTTTACATATAAGTGGGTAATTTTGTATCATAATAATCTTTCTCTCCTTTGTCTACATCTCTCTATATTTTTCATGATTTTTATGTTTAGATAATTGAATATAATTGTGGACTTTTCACACTGCTTTCCATGATCTTTGTTTGGGTTATCCTCAGGTTTTTTCAAATATTTGTTTCTAAGCATCTATGTTTTGTAATTGTAGGGAGAAGGTAATCATGTCAAGGAAAAAACTGTATATTTGGTTCATAGGTAAGGAGAGTAACGTGAGAGACACAATCATTAGTTAGAGCGACAAAACTTCAGACTTCGATAGCAATGACATTGAAATCGGAACTTACATAACGACCTTTGTTCCAATATAGTCTGTTTTCTTTTGTGGCACCGCCATCACATTCGAGAACACAGTGGTGGCAAAGCCATGAGAAGAAGGAAAGCAAGCAGTGGCAATGAGGATTCTAGGGGACAATGCAATGTTTTATTAAGTTAAGAGTTTTAGGATCACAAGACAATCTTAATGATGTAACTGGATCTCACTAGTTTTGCCAATCATATATTGAAGGGAGTATTGATTATATCTTTGGCAACGCAAAATCACTTTGACATGAATGTGATATCCGGTCAAACGCAAAGAGATTTGGCGCAATCATAGCAACCCAAAAGCGTAGAGAATGATGATTTTGGGTTCTCATTTGTGAAATGCGGCAATGCAAGTACATGGAAGCTTTACTTAGAAAGATTTTGGAGAAACTACTATAGAACTATTTATTCAAGCTGTAACGTAGATGATCTGATCAATTTTGTGGGCTAAAGTGACTGGAATTACGCTTATAGGCAAGGGAAGATGTTTGGTGAGTATAATTGTAAGAGAAAAGATGCAGAGAGAAGAGGTCGAGTACCTTGGTCCAAGAATCTTAACCATGTTCAAGTTAAATCTTTTTTCTAGGTATAGATTTTATACATGGAGGCCAATGGTTAAGACTCTAACACTTTTTCTATAATCATCTAATCTAACTATCTCTCATTAGTACTTTTTTTATTCTTTTTTTTTTCTTTTCTCTCATTAGTACTAATTACTAAAAAAAATCTTTATGTATTTTTTCTTTCTTTTGCAACTTTAGTTTTTTTTTTCACAAAAAAAACTAAAGTTGCAAAAGAAAAAAAAACTAAAGTTTAAAGCCTTGTATTAGGAGTGGGTAAGGAGAAAATACCATGTATTTTTGAGGTATCCGTGATCCGCTCTGCTCCGTCCGGATCTTCAAATTTTCGATCCGTATCCGCTCTGTTACTCTTCGGATATCCGAAGAATCGAATACCCATCAAAATCCAAATATTTGTCGGATATCTGATCCGCTCCGTAGAAAAAGACAAAATGTTAAATATTTTCTTTACAATTTAAATAAAAATAACAATTTCATGTAAACAATATTTTTACTTTTATTTTTATTTATTTAAATATTGTAATAGTTAATTTTATTAATAAAAGTCCAGTAATATTATATAAATATAAAAATATACTATATAACTACATACATTTATACATATATGTATAAAATGGAGCAAATCAGATATTTGGTTGATAAATTTTTAGTATTTGTGATTTTTTTTGTTTTTAACGGATACTTAATATTAATATTTGCTTTGCTTTGAAACTTCATAAATATCCGGATTTTCAAGTCGAATCAAAGCAAATAACATATTAAAGCGGATCTAATAGATATTTCGCCTAACCCTACTTTTTATATATAAAAAAAATTGGATGTAGCGTTGGATTAAACATTCCAGTTTACAACTACCCACAAACAAAATTTAAAAACAAACATTGTATTAAAACATAACCCATTTAAAATAACATCAAACATACTCATCATCTCCGTATAGTATTTGTTTTGTTTTTTCACAATCTTACAAATCATAACATTGTTGCCCAGTAAACTAACTTCAATGGTACTAACGTTTTTCCCATAGATCTCATATTCTGACCAACACTTTTACTTCTTGGAATTCAATTTCGAATGCTTGTAAATAGGTGTCGTCGCTGTTATATCCCAAATCACATTACACAAACGATTTTAAAAATTACAAAAAAGAATTTTTTTTTTCAATTCCGCTTTAGTTTTTGTCAATCAATTTCCTATTTTTCAAATCTATAAAAATATGCAATTATCTGTTTATGTCCATCTATTTCAAGGAGCCGCATCTGTTTTTTTTTTCTCGAAGCCGGTGGAGCTATGGCTCGCCGGCGTCGACTCCTCTGCTTCTCTTTTTTTCTTCTTTTCTCTCCTCTGTCTATGTCCGTCTATATCTTCTTTTTTGTTTCACTTTCTGCTTTCAGCTTCAATGATGTCCTTTCACCGGCCAAAGTGGCGGCGTTAGAGTTTGTCTCCTCCCATTCGTCGAAGGTTGGTTCCCTGGAGAGGTTTCAACCGCATGTGTTTTAGGCGAATACTCACCGGTTCCATCGATGACACATGCTCTCCATGTTGCGGTTCAAGGTTCTACTTTTAAAACCGATATGGGTAATTTGGCTTCAAAACCCTCTGTTCTGGTGTCTTCATGGCACTTAGTCATAGTTGCTGCTCCTTTCCAGGGTTCATCGATATCTAGTCAGCTACCTTCGTCTCATCTTTACTAGTCAGGGCCTTTCTTTCAAGGAGTGAAGCTTCCTCCCGTTAAGTAGTCTTTTGTTGCTTCTTATCAAGTATGTATTGTCATGGAGTGGAAAGTCATAAATTCTGACCTTATACTATCTTGCACTGTTTGGTGCAACATCTGCTTCTTCCATGAAGTTGTGTTTTATTCTTATTTTGGGTCAGAATCGACAAATTTTCAAATTGTAAACAAGTTTGGTTCTACTCTTCGGAACTTCTATGTTATTGCATCTTTTAGTCTCGAGCTTATAAGATCGAGCAAATTAAAGAGATTGGCAAGGTATAGTCGATGGATATGCAAGACCTTTAGCCATACCATGTGTTTGCTACTTCCATATTTTCTTAGTGCACATTATTCTTATTTCACCATGATATGCTTAATCAAGTACCAGTGGATAATTAGCTCGTTTAATGATGCATTTTCCATGTATTGTATTTGTATGGTTCAAATTTGGTGGTGGTGGCTCTTTTATCATGTCTTTTATTGGATATCCTTAGAGTTGTCAATTGCTCATGTCCGCGCCTATGTGGGCTTGTCCGCACGGACAATTCTCTTTTGCGGACGCATTATGGATAAATCCGCATTGACATTGGAAAAATTGTGTCCGCGCCCAATAATGCCTGCATTCAAACAAACTTGTCTACGGACGTCCGCTTAACAACATCAAAAATAAATATAAAATTTTCTCATTGATTGTTTTATAAATTCAATATATGTTTTATCATTTTTCATTACTTCTAAAATTATGGTTTAAAATTAGATGTTAAAGATTTTATTTTTTATTTTTTAAGGGTCATAGGATAATTAAGAAACTATATCAACCTTTTTCAGCTCATAATATCTAATTGCTTGCTCTAAAACTATATCTAATTGCTTCTGTTTCACATTTTACATCAATCACACACTCTAAATCATCAAAATTCATCAACCCTATTTTCAATAACATTTTCCAAATCGAAATCAAACCAGTATTATGAATAATTATACCCTAAATTGGCTAAATCGAAATCAAACCATTTTACAACTCTATATCTCGAATTTTCCATTTTATTAACACTGTTACCGACCTGAAATTGAATGTTTCATTAGTCTTACTTAAGCTCTTGGCAATGCAACTGTGAAATTCACATCGTAGTATGAATATTTATACCCTAAATGGGCTAAATCTCTCCTATTATTTTATGCAGTACCACAATAAACTAATGATGGAAGCTAAAGGAAGGGGAGAGGGATACAAAAGCTTGAAATATAGAGATGGATGAGTATGATTTCTTACATTGGCGCCGATCTTTGGAGGAAAGAGAAGCATTGCTCAAAGATATCAGTTCGTAAGTTATCCATGACGACTCTTTAAACTTAATTCCATTTGGGAATTGATTTACCAAGTTTAAACCTAAAATTAACATCCAAATGGACAGTCCATGTCTGTCTGGACAAGCCCGCTACAGACCGCATAAAATTTTGGACACTGTCCATTTAATCCGCTTGTATTGCAGACGTGTCCATGGACAATCCGCGTCGACGCGGACTAGGCTTGGCCTGCAGACAATACGTCCAATTGATAGCTATAGATATCCCACATTTACCTTGTATTGAAGTTACTAGCTTTGGTCTAGGCTTTTTAATGCTAACGGTTTAGTCCTGTATGCTAGGCTTGGTTTCTATTTTGTTGTCTATAGAGTGTGGAATGCAAAGCAGAATTGCAAATTGGCCTCTTCCCCTACTAAGGTTCAATGGACTTTTCGAAATTTGTGGACAGCCATGTTGCTCAGGTCTATTGAAAGCACTCGCTTCCTTCGTCGATTAACCTCCAAACAGTTCGTATGTTTGGTGCTCAGTACAGAGAGTATGGATTCGGTGTCATGTCTCCTCTGTGTAGTAGAATATATTATCTTAGACACAAGTGTATGTTTTTACACTATAGTCTCATTCTCCCTTTACTTGGGATTTCATGCCGACGAGTTTCAAATGTTCTTTCAGGGTGTTTCATTTTGCTTGTCTTTTGGTTCTATCCTTTTTATTTATGTTTCCGCTTTTGCCTTTCAATATGCATAAGTTTTATCTAAGTTTATGTTATGGTTTGTATTTCTTTGCTTCTTTAATGGTTTGTAAACTCTTTTTTAACACATTTATTCATTAATCATTGTTTGCTTCAGTATTTACATAGGATTTGAGAAAGGAAGGACAACAATGAAAAACTTTAAAATCTATATCTTTATGAACAATTGTCTTGGCTAACTTGTCAGCACAAGTGTTTGTTGTTCTGAAGTCATGTTGGACCTTAAACTTTGTATAAATCCTTCTCCAATTGTTGACAATTTGGCGATAGTGATGAAGCTTGCGGTTGATATCTGTTCCATTTAAGTAGTCAATGGTTATATTGTTATATCCTTCAAATATTACTTGAGTATAGCCCAAACCATTCAATGATTGAACTGCCCAGAGTAAACTTGTAAGTTCCGCCTCTTCGATATTAGCCTGACCTTCGTACATGCCCATTCCACAGTGTAGAACATGTCCCACATTATTTCGAATTATCCAACACATACCATGCATTTGTGTTTCTGAAGAGAAAGCTACATCAAAATTGCATTTAACCCATCCTTACGGCGGAGGAGACCAGCGACGTTGTGAAGATCTGTATGCATTATTCTTTAAGCATTGTCCATCCGATTGTAGAGTAGGCAGCCATTCATTGACATCCTTTATAACTATGTCCCTAACTGATGAGATTAACTCTATTTGTTGGTTGAAGATTAAATTGCAGCGTACTTTCCACACTCTCCATAATAGAAAATAAGGCATTAAATATTTAAACAAATTATCTTTATTTGCTGTTGAAATATTAAATAGATGCTTTAACTTGTCTGTTACTAGAACAGAAGGATCAAACATCATGGAATCGGAAATCCCAAATCTTCGCCATAATTGTAATGCATAGGGACAACTAAAAAACAAATGTTCTGAAGATTCTTCAATGTCACAACCGTGTTTGCAATTTGGATCCACCAGGATATGTCTCTGAATTAGATTCACCGGAGTACTTATTGTATGCGGTGCAATTCGCCATAGGAAGTGTTGTATTTTAGGTGACAGTTTCATCTTCCAAATCTGTTTTGCATATCTGAATTTGTGGCAAGGGGAGCTCTTCGTTCTTGTACAGTAGCGAAATCAATAGCGGCAAGTTGATATCCAGATTTTACAGTATAATTTTCATCATTCGAGTAATGCCATATTATCTCATCATGTACATTGCTTCCTGGAAAAAAACCTGATAGATATGATGGTGATCATCCGGATGAACTAAAGCATTTATCAACAATGAATTCCATTGTCCTTCATTATTGATTAAACTTGCCACAAGGAGATCAAGGTGATATGTAGTGAGAAAATTTGGTGCACATGGTGGAGACACTGCAAGCCAATAATCATTCCCAATTGTTGTTGAGCAGCCATTACCTATCATGAAGCGTATTCCCGGCCTGATGACTTCCAATCCTGCTCGTATGGATCTCCATCCATATGATGATTGTCGTCCCATAGGCGCCTGTAACAGGGAGCAGTTCCTGAATTATCTAGCTTTTAGTATCCGGGATAAGAGTAAATGAGGATGAGTGATTATGCGCCATGATTGTTTGGCAAGTAAAGCTTTATTAAACAAACTTAACTCCCGAAATCCCAGACCGCCGCTGTTTTTAGATGTCTGTAGCTTTTTCCATGATATCCAAGCCAATTTACGTTTATCAGAAGATGATTTCCATCAGAATTCTCGCATAATTCGGTCCAAAGCAGTAATTATTTTGTTAGGTAACAGAAAGCAATTCATTGTGTACAAAGGTAAAGCCATTGCAACACTTTTCAACATCACCTCTCTCCTTGCTTCAAATAAATATCTTTAGTGCCAGCTATTAATTCTCTTTCTGACCTTCTCAACTAGATATTCAAACTATGATTTCTTATTTCTTCCAAATTGTTCGGGCAATCCCAAATATTGATCTAGTCCACCTGTTGTTTCGATGCCCAATATAGTCTTAATGTTGGTCCGTGTATGATGATGAACTCGTTGGCCAAATTTTATAGTAGATTTGTTGTAGTTGATGATTTGCCCAAAGGCATGTTCGTACTCATCAAAAAGTCAACGAAGGTGAGTTGCATTTGATTGATCAGCTTTGATAAAAATAGCGAATCACCAGCAAACATAAGTTGAGTTATGGGAGTTGTGTGATTGCATATCTTAATCCCTTGTAGTTTCATCTTCTTCTCTGCTTGTAGTAGTGGAGAGAGCGGGTGTCACTGTAGTAATCCTCACTGGCCTTTGAAGTGTTGTTGAGGGCTTCCATTAATCATCACTGAAAATGAAGTTGAAGAAACACATTCAATTATCCAATTGATCCAAGTACTCGTGAAACCTTTCTTAGTAAGCACAACTCTTAAAAAAATCCATTCAAGCCTATCATATGCTTTGCTAATATCTATTTTGATCGTCATAAACTATTGCGAGATTGTCCTCTTTGTACGTTAAGCATGTAGTACTTCATGTGCTATTAGTATATTATCAGTGATGTGTCTATGTGGAATGTAAGCTGCTTAATTCGAAGAAACCATAGAATCTAGAAAAGGCTTCAAACGTGAGACAAGGATTTTACATATGATCTTATAGGTCACATTGCACAAGCTGACAGGTCGGAAATCATGTATACGTTTCGGAGATTTAGATTTAGGAATAAGACAGATATTCGTATGATTCCACCCTTCCCGCATAGTCCCTGTTTGAAAGAACTCCTTTACCTCTGTACCAATTTGTGGCCCAACAATCTCCCAATGATTTTGATAAAAAATAGCTGAAAAAGCATGTGGTCCTGGCGCTTTGGTTGGGCCAATTGAAAAAACAGCATCACGAATCTCTGAATCCGTTACCGGTTTAGTTAAAAATTCATTGACGTCTTGAGTGATTACTGGTGTTAGAACATTACACAAATCTGGAGATTCATGTGAAGCAGTAGTCTTGAAAAGGGTTTCAAAATGTTTCTGTGTTTCTTTACCTAGAGCTTCCATTCCCATAATATCTTCATCTGAATCACTTTTAAGTGTTAATATACGATTATTAGATAACCGATTCTTCGTGACAACATGAAAGAACTTCGTGTTGCGATCTCCTTCTCGTAACCACAGATTACGTGATCTCAACTTCTAGAACTGCTTTTCCCGAAAGTATTCTTGTGTGAGTTTCCTTTTAAGATCATGAACATGAGCTATTGGTGTTGATGGATCACGCATAACTTCTTCAATTTGTGTTCGTAAACTTGTTATCACTTCTTGTGAGTTTGTTTTTGCTTGTCTTTTCCAGCCAGCAATCTTTGAACGACACGACTTTAGTCTTTCTATAACTGTTTTGGCAATAGAGTTGGTATTCCAAGATTTGAGAATTAATTCTTTGAAATCAGGTTCTGTATCATGTCGATGATCATATTGAAAAAGTTGTGATGAAGGTGTTATCGAAGAGTTAATGTTGATTATGGTCGATGGTCCGATATGAAGTGTAAACTCTTTTAGTAATGAAGTTTCATGTTTGACAAAAAAAAAATTAATATGGTTTTTTTTATGTTCCTATGGTTTTAATATCTAGAAACTTGAATTTGGCTTTTCGTTTAATATGACCTTTTTTTGTAGGAACCCTAGCTCCTCTCGCCTCCCCCCTTTCTGTAGTGCCGCCTCATCTTCCTTTGGCCTTGGGATCGGCGGGCGATGGTCCGTTTAGTATCGTCGTCGGTCCCTGGGCTTCCTTTTTGCTTCCTCCTGCTCTTTTCTTGTAGGTTTTTTGGCTTGGTCTCGTCTCGACTGCACCGCTCCAAGCATTGTGTCCGCCGGATCTGAGCAAGCGCGACCTCCGGAGCCTGACACGCGACTGTCTTCTCTTGGTTCGGCATCTCCTGTGCTGCCAGCTTCCTATTCTGGTGTCTGAGTTTCGGTTCGGTGGCGTCGGTTCTGTCTCTCGCGGCGGAGTTTTGCCCGCTTCGAGGTCTCGGGTTAAATCTTCTCAAGCTTGTCTCGCTCATCCCGGGTCATTTCACGCTTTGCTGGGTTAGGTGAGTATATCTTCTCACCTGATTAGTCTCAATTGTCCCTTGGATGTCCTGTGATGTTTGGGTCTTAGGCTCTGGTTCGATCTTGTCGTCTCCTCTGTAGCTAAGGTCAATGCTCTCGGTTTTGGGCAGTCTCGTCAATCGGCTGTTTCAGGTTGTATAGTGGCTAGTGTAAGGAGCCTGAGCTTTTTTGGGTGACGGTATGGTGGCTCCGATGTCAGCAAGTGGTATGGTTGCGACGCCGAACTACTATAGTTAACAGAGCCCCGAGCTAACGTTCCTTCCGAGCTTCTAGTGGTCTTTGGTTGCTCCCATGCCGTCTCACCTAGATTGTGTTAGTCCCTCCTCCCGTTATGTGGGTTTTAGTCTCTCGGCGTCTAGTTTGGATCGTTCCTTATATGGAATCTGCCATGCCGTTCTCCTTTGTTAGCCTCCTTTATCTCCTCTTTTGGGCGTTCCGCGGTTCCGACATCTTCCTAGTTCAGGTTCTTCCGGTGTTAACCTTTACTTGATTCTAGTTTCGGTTATGGCTTTGGAATGGCTTTCAGTATACAGGCATGGTTCCTGCTGCAAGTTCATTTCTGTCATCCGTCCTCGCTTATTTGGATCGGCTTCTTGCAGCATTGCTTTGGCTCTCAGAGATTATTCTATGGGCTTCTTTGGTTTGCTGTTATGTTTGATTTTATGACGTTATTGGTTTAATAAGTTTTTGGGTGTATCTCATTTAGGCTTTGGAGACATCTTTTAGCTCGCCGGCATTTGTCTAGGTAGAATTGTTCTACGTGTTGTATTTCGGGATAATCCCCTTATCAATCTTTATGATGAAAAAAAAAACTTGAATTTGGCTTTGGATTAAACATTTTTGTTTATAACTTAAACCCACAAGCAATATCCATAAACATAAAACAAAGTCCATTACAAAGTAACATCAAACATAGTCATAAACTTTTGTTCACATAGTTTTATGTTTTTTCTTTCTCATAATCTTACAAATCATAACTTTGTTTGCCAGTAAACTTAACTTCAATAGGACTAACATTTTTCCCAATAGATCTCATATTCTGACCAACACCTTCTCTTCCTGGATTCGCCTTCTCTGGATAAACTCCATCTTTAGGATGAAGATATTGAACTTCACCATTAGGAAACACTCTGTAGAACTGGTAAGTAATCTTATACTTAGACCTAAGTCTTGTCCCTAAAGCCAAACACTGTTCTTTCCTCGCTAGCTTCAATAGATTCGGACCTTCTCTCATAATCGCTGCACCTCCTGTCGGCATCTCAAAGATCTGTTCTTTTGGTGAATTCCATGTAATAACATAGAATTCTTCGACTTGGGCTTTACGGAGAAGACCACCGGTGCTTCCTGCAAAGATCGGAGACGGTGTGTTTGGATCTAGCTGCGGTGGTGTGAATCCTACCGGAGCTTCTTCTTTCACGACGGCTGGTGCGGCGGCGGAGTCTGTTTTCTCAGCGCGGATTGCGGTTTTTGTGAAGGAGAGGGAATTAAAACGGTGGGTTGTTGGGAAAAAGTGGAGCTTTTTAACGCCGGTGGTTGTGGCGGTTGTTATGGCGGAGCTGAAGATTCCGGAGGCTTGAGTTGCCATTCTCTTTTTTTTTTCTTTGTTATGAAAATTTGTTTATTGTTGTTATGTTTGATGAGAAGAGAGAAGGGGATAATAATATTGTGAAATGAGAAGCTAGAATTTGTTGGATTAGAGTGGATAAGGTAACCAATAGGATTCAACCATTAGATTTTTCTCTTACCCATTTTCTTTTCTTTCTATCCGATGTCGTTTTGGAACCCTTTATTTATTTTTATTTTTTTATTTCACTCACCTTTATTTATTTATTTATTTTTTTCTTATATATATACTTTTCTCAACTGTCCTCTTTTATCATATTATATGTTGGATTAACATTATACAGAAATTTTTTTTTTACAAAAACAAAACACTAAAATTCACATATTTCAATTATTTAAGTCCAAAATATTAAAATACGAAGCTACAAGCAACATGAGCCAAAAAAATTATACAAAATATATTTTGGTAGACTTTTAAAAATAAAGCAATGCACTTCTCGTAATGAGAATTTAAAACCATCTTTCTCAACATAAAATTGATAATATTTTTAAAGCAAGGTTAAAAAATACTAAAAGTTCAATTAAAGACCTAGATAAAAAATATCATATGTTAAATACAAATAAAAATTTTTTTTGATGAAATATTAAATTTATTGATCAAAAGAATAACCGGTTGTTATGTACAAGAGAAATGCGTGAAAGCTGGACAAGACTTAGATTGTGGGAAGAAAAGAGAGTAGCATGCCGCGTTGGGTTGTTCTTAGGTGATGAGTGTGATCTTTGTTTGCCTCGTTAAAACCTGAATTTAGAAAACCCAGTGGGATAAAACTAGACCCAGGAAAAAGAGTACAAACGTTCGATCACCACCTAAGAACTGCTGGAGATGTGAAACCGGATGAAAGCAAATCCTGTGTGCAACAGAGCTCGGTAAAGAGGCTAGGTATGCACGGCCAGCCAACGATCCTGGAGACGATGAAGGGGTGATTGTGGATTGTATTGAAGGCTAGTGAGACGGTTGCTGATGCCTTGAACAATGCGGTTGTAGAGGGACGTGTTGGTCTGTTGCGGCTTGTTGTGAATTCGCGCGTTCCTTTCACGCCAAATGTGGTAGATCGCTGATTGGAAGCAAATCTTTAGTAGAATTGCATCGAGCCGACTATGTGATGAGTGGCGTAACCCACGAAAGTTTCTGACCAATCCGGAGTAAGCCGATGACGAAGTAACGACGAGGCAAGGTTAGACCACAGTGTAAAGGTGTATGGACAAGCAAATAATAAGTGGTCCCTAGTTTCGTCCGGCTCCCCACAAAGGATGCAAGGTTGATGCCTCCCCCAGGTGCGCATGCGCCTCCCGGTTGCTAATCTGTCAAGAACAGCAAGCCAGGAAATGAATGCATAACGCGGAACAGATTGAGAAAACCAAATAGTCTTAGTCCAAGGTAAGGTCGGGTATGAGGGACTTAGCTGTTTCCATGTCTTTGCGGAGGAGAACCAATCTTTGAAATCATTGCCATGGTTCCAAAGAGCTTGATCAGAGCCTAGTTGCGGTTGAGGCAACGGTAATTGGGTGATTTGGTCATATAGATCACGCAACCTTGGAACCCTTGGGCGACGCAATCGCCATCGTTTCCGCCGTAGCTGCATCCGCTACCGTAGCCTGGCGAGGAATATTAAACTCCCAGAATCCCTCTGGAACCATATTTAATTTCTGACTTGAATTCACATAAAATTATTTGAAGAAAAAATATTATTACAATATAAGCATGCCAATATTTTAAAATTTCATTATATATTTTAGTTTTTTTTATTTTTGCATTTCTATTTAGTTATATAATTTAGTTTTTCGTGATATATTACAATCTATAAACTAAATATTTAGTATGTATTTTAAATATACATATTTAATAAGATATTTATTTTTTCCTATAATATGTAGTTTCGGTTCCTCATTCGTTCCTTAAACAAAATACATCATGAATTTATTCTAGTCTTAAACTTTTATTGTTGATTTTTTTTCTCTGACTTTTTTGGGTTTTCGCACTTAAAATTATATGTCGATCACAATTCATATTTTCATACACATTGTATTTTTCATATGAATTTAAATCTTTTGTTGTATCTGATCACTTTTATATTTTTAATGTCAGCGGTTACATATTTTAGACTTTAAAATATGTTTTGTTTGATACTATTTTCTACATCTTATATAGTTGCTTTTGGATTTTTGATAAACTATGATTTTTTTGTGAAACTTTAAAATAATAATCATATTTGATACATATGTTGAATAGGATAAAATAAATGTGAAGTAAGAGAGAGAATGAATAAAAAATAATCATAATATAAGGTGAACAAATATAATTTTAAAAGTAATCATTATATTAATAAATGATAGTTTGAATTATAAAAATTACTCTAATTCATTTATTTTATAATAATTTTACAAAGTTTATGACGCGCATGGCATGGGAACTACCTAGTATCTTTTGAATGAAAACCAAAATACATTGCAAACATTACTACAACTGATCTTATTTTGCCAGATAGAAAACATACAGCAAAAGTTGACAAGAAATGTATACTTGTATGATATATTTATATTTTGTTGGATAAATAATTATTATTTGAGATAAAAGAATTTATATTCGTGAAATACAAAATTTTGATAAAGAAGAAGATAGAAAGATAGATATTTTGGAGAGAATGAAAAGTAGTATTGTTTATTATCTTTTGTGATTTTTGGATGTCTTACTACAACTAATCTAGGATCCTTTTTATAGAGGCGATAAAAAATAATTGGACTCCATGTACTGAACACGTTGGTGGCCGCTTTGTTTTCTTGAAGACATAATTGACTTTCACAAATTACCTTGGAGATTAGTGTTACATTTTTGTTGACTCGTTAAAAACCTTTTTTTGAAAAATCCATTGAAAAAAATCATAGCTAGCTAAAACAAGTACAACCACGTAAGGTCACTCTCGAATGAAAAGATGTCATTTTTATAAGTCTTGCAAATGATGCATTCCAATGGTATGGACATACTTTTTCAATATCAAGTTAGATAACGATTTGGTGAAGAGATCTGCAACATCGTTGCATGATTGAACACATCTCATTTCAATCATTTTATTTTTTTCGAGTTCTTGGATATATGTATGAAAATAATTTTGAAAGAATATGTTTGGTTCTGTCACTTATTATATTTCGTTCTTTTCTTCATGCAACACATGCATCATTGTCTTCATATAGGGACATTGGCTCTATATTTTTATTGATTCCACTACTTGAACGAATGTGTTGCTATTTGATCTTCTTCATACACATTCCATACACGTTCATGAAGTGTGATAAACTTAGCATGGTTTGAGGAAGTGCCCAGAAGCGTTTTTTAGAACACTATGATATAACAATGCCTCTAATCGTGAATACGTATCTCGTGTGTTTATGATAAAGTTTTGTGTAGATTTGAAAAATATTTTGCATCTACAAAACTAATCATTTAACCATCTAAACTTTCATTTAAAAAAATCATAAATCAGCAATCCCTTGTAAATAACGAAAGACATCTTTAATTCCATTCTGGTATCTTCGAGTAGGGGACAAACTGAATCTTGCTAGAAGATTCAATGAAATTGATATATCTAACCTAATATAGCTTACAAGTTACATAAAGGCTTATAATGCACTTAAATATGATACTTCAAGATCGAGTATCACCTCAAATTTTTCATGTGGTTTGGAAAAAATCATTTTCAATGTTAAGAGATATAACGACCATTGAGATATTTAGATGAGTTGGTTTATTCACTTTAAAAGTGTTTAACACTCATTTCATATATGTAAATTGATGCACAAGTATACCATGTTGAGAGTGCTCAATTTGAAGGGTAAGACAATACTTGGTTTACCTGTGATCTTTCATCTAAAATTCTCCTTTTAAATAATTTGATGCTTTTTATATTTTCCTGTGATTTCTAGTAATATTTAGATCATCGACATAGATTAAAATAATTACAAATATGAATGTTGATTTTTGATGAAAATACATGGGCATATAAGATTGTTTACATATCCCTCTTTTGTTAAGTGTTCACTAAGACGAATGTACCACATACATTTAGATTGTTTTAACCCTTATAATGATCTTTGAAATTTTATTGCATATTACACTTGAAGTTTAAAACTTAATACTTTTGGAATTTTGAATCTTTCAAGATTTCTCATATACATAACAATATCTAATGATATGCACAAATAAGATGTGACATTAATGAGACACATTTCAAGATTTTTGTTAAATGGTAAACTCATTAGGTTTATAACCTGATTGCATCCATGAAAAAAGAATATGTTTCTTTGTAATCAATTTAATGTCTTTGGAAAAAATCTTGGACTACGAGACAAGTTTGTATAATATTGTTGTTCTCATTTCACTTCCTTTCAAAAACTCATTTCTATCAAA
>OVAV01000121.1:0-24607 GCA_900406375.1 Iberis amara | reverse complement strand
TATTGCCTTTGGAGGAAAACACATGACACTTCAAATTTGAATTATCATACTTTAAATTTGAACTGTCCTTTTGGAGATGCCTTATAAAAACGGAAATGAAAACCTTTGATTGAAAGCGAGTATATCTATAAGTTTATGAAAACTTCTGAAATTTGATATATGTTTTTTTGGTCACAAATTTGATTTCAAAATAGATTTTGAAAAAATACTCATCGAATGAAGTTTCTATGTTACCTACATTAAAATATAGATATTTACATGTCAATATAACATTTATAATGTTGATAAAAATTATATAAATAATAAATTTAATGATCCAAAAGAAAATCTAATTAAGTTTTCTGTAGGAATCTAATTTAGTTTACTGGTTCAATTTTAAAAACATTGTTAATTTGGCTTCTTTATCAAACCAATAAGCTTAAACCAAAAGCAAACCTTTCCCAATTAAACTAAACAAAACCAAATGGAACCGTTGATATGGATACAAATCTTTTTTTAATAATGATTATCAACTTGTTCTATATTGATTATAATTTTTATTAAAACCAGTTAATGGCTTTAAGAAAATCAATCTAATTTTCATACAAAACTATATTTAATCAAACTGATAACTACATGAAATGATATAAAAAGAAATGGATAACCTTTAAAAATTGAAAATATTATATTTGAAGAATATAGTTGAATAGTAGGAGAATAAAAATATAATTTATAGAAAACAAACAAAAAATATTTATACAAGTTTGTTATCAACAATTTTTCTAGAGAGAGAGAGAAGGGATGGAAAAGGACATCTTCTTGACCGCTTTATCAGAATATTTTTCTTGGGTTTATACAAAACAAAGTCGTCTTCTAATATTTTAAGGTAAAAAAACTATCATTACATTACAAAAAAAAATATTAAATAAGAAATATACATTAATTTTAGAAAATCAGAAAAAAAGAGTTTGTCTTCTGCTTCTATCTCAAAAACTCCATTAAGTTTTTGAACCTTCTCCACTTCAATATAACCGACCTCTCTCTCTCTCTCTTTCTCTCTCTTTCTCTCTCAAAACACCAAAGTGGCTTTAAATGCTTTGGTTACATAATCTCTATCTCTTTCCAAGAATCTAGAGAAAGAAAAATAATAATATAGTTATATAGAAGAATTAAGAAGCTATATATCATCTAGTGATCAAAGCAACATACATCATATATCAGGAGAAAACCAACATAAGAGATTTAATCAAGAATCATCATCATCATCATCTTCTTGTGTTGTTACTATCACACACGTTCAAAAACATCATCCTTAATTAGACTTCATCAAATGCAAGGTCATCATCACCAACAACAACAGTTATTATCATCAGCCTCTACTACAACTTCTTCTAACGGAAACTTCATGTAATTATAAAGAGTTTCTTGAGACCAAAAAATTCATATATATATATAAACTCTATGAATAATTGATGATGATGAAGATGCTAAAGTTTAGAGCTTTTTTTGTTTTGTTGTGTATAGGAACAAAGATGGGTATGATCTTGGAGAGATAGACCCATCACTCTTTCTCTATCTTGATGGACAAGGACATAATCATGATCATCATCATCCATCAACTACTCCTTCTCCTTTACCTCATCATCACACAACTCGTATGCTCTCTCTCTCTCTCTATCTCTACACTTTCTTCTTTGGGAATTGGGGTTTGGTTTTAGTTTTGGCAGATAAGAAAGATTCTCTCTAGGAGAGAGAGAGAGAGTCATAGCAAAAGCATGCCTAACAGATTTCAATCTTTCTTCTGCCATTAGTACTCTACTTTAAGCTTTGACCAGATCTTCTCTTTTTCAGACATCAAATCTTTCAATCTCTTCTCTTCTTTAAAACCCTTATTTTCTCTCTCCTAATTTTAGAACTAGTCCAATCTCATATTTAAACTTGTTATAAAATCACTTAAAACCAATTCCACACATGAGTATACTCACTAATATATCTATATGAAATCTTTATTATGGCACAGAGAATTTAGCTATGAGACCTCCAACATCTACACTCAACATCTTCCCATCTCAACCAATGCACATAGAGCCACCTTCTTCATCTACAAACAATGTAATTATAATATATTTATTTCTATATAAGCCAATTTTAGTTGGTTTCTAGTTTCTATAATTTAATATAATGTCAGCGCAACTACTAGCTATATTTTCATATAATTATCAAGTTAGACTCAATTATTATATAATCTAATGAGTATTGTTTTTTCTTCTTTCCTTAAAAAATGTGTTTGGTAAGACTGATAATTCAAGATTGGTTCCGGCTGCTGCTACACCACAACCTAGTGGTTCGACGACTAGACCATTATCTGAGCCGTCGTCCATGGACTTGACCAATCATCATTCTCAATTTCAACTTCCTCAGCCTAATTCTAAATCCATTAAGGTCTCTATCTAGCTATATACTAATTCTTTTATAATCAATTCTTTTGTTAATTTATAAGTTATTTATAAATGTGATGGTAGATGGAAACGAACCGTAAGGGTCATGCCACATCGGACCATGACATACCAAAATCATCAGACCCTAAGGTAAGTATATATTTTCGTATTTATTAGAAACAAAAAAATGGATTTTTTTTTAATTTTTACTTTTTTGTGGTTGATGGTTTCTTCTAGAAATATTTATTATATATTATTATTTTTTGTTAACAGACATTGAGAAGACTAGCACAGAACAGAGAAGCAGCAAGAAAAAGCAGACTACGTAAAAAGGTCAGCATATATATCACTACAGTGTTTTCAAATTTTGCTGACAAATTAAAATTTTATATATAATATGTCATTTTACTTTGGTAAAATGTCAACAGGCTTATGTTCAGCAACTTGAGTCATGTAGAATCAAATTAACCCAATTAGAACAAGAGATTCAACGTGCCAGATCCCAAGTAAACATATTCATATATATATAAATATATTGATTTATTTATATATTTTTACTAAAATAACTTACCTATTTAATTTTGCTAGGGTGTATTCTTTGGAGGATCTCTTATAGGAGGAGATCAACAACAAGGTGGAATGTCTATTGGCTCTAGCAACATAAGCTCTGGTACATAACAGTGTCGCATATGTCAGAGTCGGTCCTGAGATTTAAAAAAATTAAAGACCGCAATCTACAATAAAAAAATAGGTCAAATTTGTATGATTTTTCAAAAAATGGGCCGTCTTCTTAAATAAAAATTTTAAATTGAAAAAAAGGCAGAAAGCTAATGCTTGGGCGGCTCAGGATCGGCTTTGCATATGTACATGTAATATTAACTCAAAAAACCGAACAAAAACATTAGAAAAATTGAGTAAATATGGATGGACGGACCTATGTACATCAATGGTGGTTCAAGTGAACCACCTAATTTAAAAAAAAAAAATTTGATTGTGATATACTTTTGTTAAATTTTAAAATATTAGCAAAAATTACATTTTAGTACTAATAAATTTGTGTTTGACCTTGTTAAAACTCATAAATTTTTTTAAATAAATTTTATTTTATACTATAATATATATTTCTTTTTTATACGAACCAAATAAAATTTATTTTTGGGTCCGTCACTGTAAATATGCATTAATTAATGTGATCGAATTGAAGCAGAAGCAGCAATGTTCGATATGGAATATGCAAGGTGGCTAGAGGAACAACAAAGACTATTAACCGAACTAAAAATGGCGACACAAGAGCAAATGGCAGATAACGAACTTAGAATGTTTGTAGACACTTGTTTAGCTCACTATGACCATTTGATTAACCTTAAGGCTATGGTGGCTAAGACCGATGTTTTCCACTTAATCTCTGGTGCGTGGAAGACTCCAGCCGAACGTTGTTTCTTGTGGATGGGTGGTTTTCGTCCTTCTGAAATCATTAAGGTACACATCCATCGATACATCTCTATCTTTTCTTATATATATATAAGACATTACATTATATGTTTTTTTTTATATAAGAATTTTACTTACGTGACACAATATTAAGATCATAACATTAGCTATATGCCTATATATTTCCTCCGTTTTTAATTGATTGACTTTAAAGTTTTTCACACATAATAATAAAACACATAATAAATAACTAGTAATAAATACATCTTTTTCTGTGTAAAATAATTTTCTATATCGTTTAGCCAATAAATTTTCAATGATTTCAATTAATATGCCTTGAAAATTTATAATATTTAAACATAAAACTATATAGAAATTGGTGAAAATCAATTTTTTTCAAACAAATTTTTTTTCTAAAACATAAACATTTAAAAACGGAGGGATATCGGTTAGTACAATGTATCTAAACTAGTCACTAATGATGATATATAATACTATAACCTCCATAAATGATTATGTGATTCCTTAAAATCTATAAAATAATAATTTATAATTTTTTGGTCTCAAATATAGTGTTTAGTGTAACTAATTTCTATAAATTAATAATCATCATAAATTAATATTCTCTTAATACACTAGTATAATTGACGTTATTAATTATAAATGTTTTATTAAATTTTTATTGTACTCCATTGTAGATTAGTAATCCTAAATCTTTGGATTTTTACTTAAAGGTTAACTATATAAAATCCTATCTATTTTGTACATTAGTTTAATTCAGAATCAAGAATACAATCATTTAAACATTTTGAAAAATATCTAGATTACTTTCAAACACATAATGAAAACTAAAAGTGTGACATTTTATTATGTTAGTCGTACTTGTGCAAAGAATATAGTACTTCCAACTTTATTCAATTGATAAAATATTCAAATTTCCCCAAGTTTTTTTATTTTAATTGTTGGTCTTTGATTCTTGTAAAATAAGGTACGGTATAGTAATAATAGATAAGACAAACAAGATATAGACTATAGTGATATTGTTGGACTAGGTCTATATATATACACATAAATAGTGCATGTTGTGAACTATATATATGTATAAAACCAATTTATACGTGTATGTCTATATGTTAAAGTACACGTAAAATCATTTCAAAAAAACAAATAAAAAATGCATGCAGTTGTGTGATAGTGAACTATTTCTTGAAAAGGTTAGGTTTTGGCATAATGTAAAAGAAAGTGTCTGTCTGCTTTTTCGATTTATGTTCAATGGAAGAGAGAGAGTGAGAGAGAGAGACCACCATGAAAGTTAGCAGAGACTAGATAAGCAATAATGATACATTTTTGTAGGACTGGGAATAAAAACCGAATTGAAATTTCCGAACAGAACCGAATCGATTTTTTTCGAACCGAACCGAATTATATTTCAATAACCGAATGGCACAAAAAAATTTCAATTTTGGTAACCGAACCGATAAACCAAAAATAACCGAATAAACAAAAAAATGAACCGAATAAACCAAATAAACCGAAAAAACCAAAAAATAACCAAAACTTAACCGAAAATTAACCGAATAAATCGAACTTCAAAACCAAAAACGAACCGAAATTTTTATTCGGTTTATTCGGCACAAAATCCAAAAACCGAAAAAACTAACCCGAACCGAACCGATTGAACCGAATTCCCAGCCCTACATTTTTGTTTAATTTTATTAACAAAATACATTTGTATATGTATAATATATAAGATTTTATAATAGAGAATAATATATGTACATGAATGTTATGCTATTATATCTGACAAGACCTTTAGTAATGTCTCAATCTAATGTCTTTTTTAGTGAAAACAAAAAGGAAAGAAGAGATTTTGAGTATAGCTAGTAACTTGTGTATAGTACAACTACACATTAAATGCATTCAACGTTCTTTATGCATCCACTAAGATCATTTAGACCCCAAAAAAATCTAGATAAATTCATATTTTTAAAATTTATTAAATAACATTTAAGAAAATGTTTTTATTTTATTTTATTAGTATATACAGCAATCCAAACCTATTTACATTTGTATAACGAATTACCAAAATATATTAAAGTTAACATATATTATTTATTATAAAAAAATTCTTACGAAATGTATACTATTTAATTATATATTAATATTTTATAGTGTATTTATATATATTATTTAAATTTTATAAATTGGGTCTACAAATTTGGATATCCTATTAGAGTGTTTTAAACTAATTTGTTCAAATATCCGAATATGAACTATTGTATGTTAGTTTTTCTCATTTTCTCGACTCAGGGTCGGTCCTGAGGCCAAGCATACCAAACACGAGCTTGCGGTTCATTTTTATTTTTAAAATTTTAGTTTCAGAATCGGTCCATTTTTTAAATTTTAGTTTCAGAACCAGTCTATTTTTTATCTTAGATTGCAACTTTTAAAATTTCAAAATCGGCCCTGTCTCGACTTGTAACTATAAATGATAGCTAACTAAATTCTTAACTTATGCATGCATGAACGTGTAGGTGATTGTGAACCAAATAGAACCATTGAGTGAACAACAAATAGTTGGAATCTGTGGGTTGCAACAGTCCACACAAGAAGCTGAAGAGGCTCTCTCGCAAGGCCTTGAGGCATTGAATCAATCTCTTTCTGATAGTATTGTATCTGATTCACTCTCGCCTGCTTCTGCACCACTTCATCCTCATCTATCTAATTTCATGTCACACATGTCTTTAGCTCTCAACAAGCTCTCTGCTCTTGAGGGCTTTGTTCTCCAGGTATTCTCTAAGCTTTAATTAATCTCTTTTTAGTTAAAGTTAATATAAAACACTATATAATCAAAGTTAGAGTAATTCGTTAAATATCATCAAAATTAATTTATAGGACAAATATATCACATATTTTTAATTATTTTAAAATATTATTAAAAAGTTTTCTTCCAAAAATACAACAAACATAAAGAATGAATTTTACGAATTTAACATTTAAATGTATGTGTTTAAGTTCACTAATTAGAGGCTCATAATGTAATTTTGACGATTTAAAATCTAAACATAGAATTTTCAAGCTATGTTAAATTTATGATATATTTAGATGATAATTTTGAAATTAAATTTATAAATGTTATTTTTGAGAATCTCCTTAAAATCATAAATATATATATATAGATGTTTGTCATATATATATATATATAGGTATACCATCGGCCATAATTAGTGAGACATTCGTATTATAAAGTATAGTAATAAAGTAGAAATAGTAGTTGTTGATTTGGTGATCAGAATATTATAAAGAGAATATTGAATCTAATTTTGCAAAGTTTTTTAAGTTTTGTATAGCCTCTTGATTAGGACATTTTGTGAGTAGGTATCTAACAAACAATCCTTTTGTCTTGTATCAACTTGGTCGGGTTGCTTTTCTTAGAAGACTAACTCTAATAATTTAATATATTTTTAAAAATTGTTTACTAGCTAAGAAAAGGCAGTTATATTAAAAACAAATTATATATATGCTATTAATGTACCACACCTACTATATTCTATAAGCAAATAGACGTTTAATTAGGCTATTATTATATATAACATTCATGCATATACCAATTGGCATCTTTCATTTAATACTTATATATTCACTCTGACTTTATGTATATGTTCTTATTTAGCTACACGCTTACAAGCAATCTCAAAAAATAATAATTTATAACCACCATAAATTAATACTCGATAAATTGAGTAGATTCTAATTCCAAAAATACAACATATTTTCAATTGTTTTAAAAATACTATATAATTATTTTTTAAAGAATACTAAAAATTCAAAATATTTTTTAAAATTTTTATTAAAAGTTAACCTCAAAACTAAACTCTAATCTTAAAATTAAAACCCAAAATTATAGTTAATGGACCAAATCCAAAATTTCAAACCCTTAAAATTTAATTTTATAGTTATAGTAATCTAAAAAATAAAATATTTAAATAATATATTTGGAACAATTAATATTGTGTGATATATTTTCTCATAAAATAATTTTGATGGTATTCATGAAATTCATCGTAAATTAATACTTCAATAAACAAGACATTTTTTCGATCCCAAATTTACTTTTTTGCATGATTCTATATATCTCCTTATAAATTAGTATCTTTATAAATTATTTATATATCATAGTCCCAACACTATCTAAATATAGATGATTCACTATAATTAGGACACATATTTTTCAAAATTAAAATGGAAAATTGTAATAAAAAATCGTCTAGCTTAAAAAAAAGGTGGTAAAAAAAAATACTAGGGTTATATAGATTACTACAAAAGAAAATTGGATTCAAACTTATAAAAACACACGTGACAATTGCAACCATAAATAGATTTATGATGATGTTACATCAAATGGAAAAGATGGATTACTTGGAGAGCCCATATCGTTCCATGATGTCATAGATGTAACTACCCAAGTATCCCATCCTTCCAAAATACCTTCTTGATTCCACATTTTCTTGTCTTTTTTATCATTAAAGATATTAATTTATAATTTATACATTAATTATATGTATATTAGTCAAATTAGCAAATCAAAAGTATCATGAAGCATGGTGTAGGACAGACATGGAATTCATGGTTTAACCTTTTTGACAATTTGATGTTGTGTTCTTATTAGTGCTATAACAAGCTTTGATTTTTTTTGTTCAATTAAAATGTTGAATTATGAGCATTAGTCCTCAATCAAACCATTTGGGTCATGGAGAATCATTTGATTCATATTTCAATTCTTCATATATAACTACCTAATGTTTATGGACTTTTAGTTGATGAAAAATTGAAAACATAGGGATTTATAAAATACCATATAATAATAATTAAGCATATGTTATAAAAATACAACACATCCTAATTGTTCTAAAATACCATTAAAAAGTTTCATTTTAAAAAAATATTGTATACATAAACAGTTTAATTTTAAGAATTTATAGTTATATTTGGTTGTGAGTTCACGAGTTAGAGATTAGAGTTTAGTTTTTGAGATTTAAATTTTTAAAGTTATTTTTTAAAAATATATATGTTTTGTGTTATAAGTGTTTGATATTTTTAAAACTATAACTCAAAAAATGATATTTTTGATAATTTTTGGTAAAAAAAAAAGTTAATGGTTAATTAGTCTTTTCACCTTTTACTTTTTTTGCTTAAATCTTCAATACACGAAACAATTAGTGATGGTCCATATTCAATTCATATCCCTTAAGTCTTATTCAAATAACATAAACATGACTTTAATTTGTCTATATACTATACGCATTTTATTTTGCTATTACTATATTTTTAAATAAATGTTACACTAATATACATTTTAAAAAACTTACAGGCTGATAATTTGAGGCACCAAACGATTCATAGATTGAACCAACTCTTAACGACTCGTCAAGAAGCTCGATGTATATTAGCCGTTGCTGAGTATTTTCATCGTCTTCAAGCTCTAAGTTCACTTTGGCTAGCTCGTCCTCGTCAAGATGGATAATACACTTATGAAGCAAAGAAGAGAAATAGGTTATATATATGATTAGTTAATTAGCCAAAGCCAGCTTCATCATCTCTACTAAAAATACATTACAATATTTAGGGAATATTGTTTGGCTTATATTTTGCTATATATATGATTCTCAATATTATATATATGTGGTATTGCAAGATGCAGCTTTAATAGTTAGAGTTGAATCAGAACTAAACACACAAGTTGATATTGCATGCAAGAAAGAGAGAGAAGAGAGAGATGGGTCATGTTGTTGTTGTTAATTACTTGTTAGGTCAAAAGTATGGAAGAGTTAGGAAAGTGACAAATGGTGAGTTTTGTAGGAAAATAGGCAGAGACTTGGGATCAGTACCGTTTTGCTTTGGGTTCAACGCCTCTTTCTTCTTTTTACTGTCACCAGTTTTTTTTTCTTTAAAAAAAATGTTGAATTTTACAGTCTGGTCAAACAAAAAACTAAATTGTTTTACACCATACAAAACTAGAATGATATTATTTTTATTTTAAAAAAAGAATGGAAAGAAAGGCAGCATTTTTACTAAGTACTTTGATTTATCTTTACAACTTTCAAAAAAGCAATGCGAGCTCAACCATAAGCAAATAGCAGGGGCGGATTGAGGTTTTAAATACCATAATCTAAAATTGAAAATATAAATTGTTTCTTAAATTAAATTTTTGAAAATGGACAGATTTTTAAAGTAAAAATATTAAATAGGCCGCAAACTCGTGTTTGCTATGTTTTGCCTCAGGACCGGTCCTGGCCAATAGTCTAATGATTGTAATTTTTGATGATTTTTATTTGATCAATATTTGATTTTTGCTAATCTTTATGCAAATATAAAATTTTCTATATAATATAATTTGTGGACCGATTTGCTGTGTGTTTTAAAGATTAAAATTGAAAAAACTCGACCATCATTCATTATAGTACACTTTCTTTACCGTTTTTTAGTTATTATATTTCATCACATTTTGAATTACAGTTTATCCAAGATCCAATTCGTCAAAATAAATTTTAAAAAAATACTTATTTATAAGAAAAACTGCCTTGATTTGCAAAAGAATAAAGAAAATATATTTATTCATTTTGTATATTTGAGATCTATTATACAAATTAGATCCGGGTATACTATTTTTGTCCAAATTAGACTGTGATCTAACTCGACAATTTTAAATTAATTATAATATATTTTATAACTAAATTTGTAAATCTCGATTTAACAAACAAATATTATGTCATGTGTATGTTTCTTGCTTATCTTTTCCCAACGAAGGATTACAAGTAGGCCATTGTAACTAAGCCCATCAATTTTTGTTTTTAGATTAAACCCAACAACATATAGTAAAAGCAAACATTTAAGATTTCACTAAACTCATTACTAACAAGTATAAAAATCACTTACTAGCAAACATAAACTAAACATAATAAACTCAACAACTTGTATTTCATTCGGAATGATTTACAAAAACATGAACCAAACTATTATTTTATCATTTATGTTTTGCTCTCTAAGAATGGGAAGAAGATGAAGAAGATAAGAGAGAGGTTAAGAAGCTTCATTCTCACTGGTATGTCACTGATTGAATCTCAAGTTTCACATGCTTTGTCTGTTGCAAACACAAAACCGGTCTAGAGCAGAGGCACGGGAAGCCACCGATTAGGACACAAACATTTAGAGTATATTTTTATTGAAATAAAATTGCATTTTTGTTGGAATATAATATCTTTTTGTTAAAACATTTATATTACAAGTATCATAAATTATAGATTTTTTTGGTAAAAATAATATATTGAGGGTTTTAAGATGGTAAAACAATTTTTATATATCCGAGTTAAATTTTTTTAACACTACAATTTTTGAACCATAATAAGTCGTCTAGTTAATTTATTACAATGACATTTTCATGTATATATAGATGACTCATTTTTTGGATTTATTTAGGACATCCAAAAACGTTGAACCGACATTGTACAACTATTAAGCGCACTAGCTTAGAAGTTGATCTTTGTGCTCAAGTTGACTAATGTTTGTGTAGCTTCTTTAGCAATAGGAACACAAACCAAAGGTTTAGCTCTAGGCAAAGATGATCCAATCCCTTCACTCATCTCAACACTTCCCTTAACATTCAACTCAAAACATTGTATAATTGCAGCTAAAACTATTGGAACAAATCTAAACACCATTTTCTCTCCAGGACAGCTTCTTCTTCCACCTCCAAAAGACATCATCTTCTCACTCATAACCTTCCATTCAATCCCTTCAAATCTCTCAGGCCTAAACTCTAATGGATCTTCCCATTGATTTGAATCTCTTCCAATAGCCCAAACATTAACAATCACTCTTGTTTTTGCTGGGATTCTAAAGCCACCCACTTCACATTCTTCATTAGATTCTCTTACAAATATTGGTCCTCCAGGATGTAACCTTAATGTCTCCTTCACTACTGCTTGTATGTAAGTGAGATTACACAAATCTGATTCTTCAACTAGTCTCTTGTTTCCCACCACTTGTTCTATCTCTTGTTGTGCTTTCTTCATGATCTCTGGATGGTTTATGAGTTCTGATAAAGCCCATTCTACTGTTGTAGCTGATGTATCTGTTCCACCTCCATATATGTTCTGCATAATGATAAATTAATAGGAATAGTATATAGGACTGGACAAAAAAATCCGGAACCGAAAAACCGTCTGAAGAATCGATAAAAACGGTTCTGGGTTGGTTCCGGTTTCACCCAAATTACCCCGATGGTTCATGAGATGAAGAACCATGGGTATCGGTTCGGTTATGGTTCCCACCCGAGAACCGAAAGGTAGAACCGACATATAAATATCCTTCTAATTTCGGTTTAGGGATTTTAATGTAGATTTACCTTTTAGGTTTTAATTTTAATGTAGACTTATTTTTTTTTGTAATTCGTTTTCTAGTGGTGTTGCTTTGAATTTTTAGGTTACTTTAAACTAATTTCATGTATTTTAAACTAATTTTGGTTATTTTAAACTGATTTCAGGTATTTCTTTGTTTTTTCAGAAACTTTTGGTCATTTCGTGTCTATAATACCTGAAACCGATTAAGAACCAAATATTTTGGGTATTTTTCGGTTTATAATGTAGAACCGAACCGACTGGGAACCTATAAGAACCGAACCGAAAAAATGTAAAGGATCGATTGGATATTAAAATTTAGGATCCGAAGAACCGACCGAACGGTTCCGACCCGAAACCGAATATCCGAAAACTCAGCCCTAATCGTATATCAAAACATGAATGTTGTTGTGTGGGACTTACCATGATGAAGGCCTTTATGTTTTCTCTTGTTAGCTTCATTTCTGCGTTTTGATCTTTATATATATCAAGCAAAATGTCTAACATATTCCTTGCTCCTATTTCATCCTTCTTCCTAGACTCATGCTCTTTTATTATCCTCTCTATGATCAAATCATATTTATCTCTAGCATTCTTAAGCCTCTTCTTTAATCCTTGCAAATCAAGCCTTCTCAAGAACCAAAACGTTTCAGAAACATTGAAAAATCCAGCTAATTCATTCAACTCCACAATCATTTTGATAACTTCCTCTGTTTTTCCGAAATCGTCACTATCTGATTTCATTTCTCTAAACATCATTCTTGTTATAATGTTACTTGTCAATTCCTTTAGCTCTTCACCGAGATTAACACTCTCTTCTCCTTCTGCTTTCTTTAAAACGCGAATCATAAACTTTTTCAACTCCTCGCGTCTCACTGAAACAAAACTATCTAATGCTCTGTTGCTGAATAACTCCATCATACAAATTCTCTTCATGAACTTCCAATGAAGACCATAAGGAGCTGAGAAGAAATCAGCTGAGTTATAAGTAAGATAGTCAACATTTAGCATTTTCGGTCGGTTTAAGAAGTTAAGCTCATTAGACTTAAGAATCTCATTCGCCATTTCGGCTGATGAGACTATGAGATTAGGTATGGAGCCAATGAAGATATAAATCAATGGTCCATAGTGGAGTGAGAGCTTGTGAAGTGCTTGATGAGCTATAGGACCAAGAAGATGAATGTGACCGATGATCGGTAAAGCTATTGGACTTGGTGGAAGTGGTGGTTTGTTTCGGAATCTAGAAGTGTTTATGGTTTGGATCAAGAATGTGATTCCAAGGCATAGAAGGATGATAAATACAAAGAAGTATTGTAAATCAACCATTTTTTGTTTTGTTTGTGTTTGTGTATGAGAGTGATATTAAGATAGATTTTATAAGACAAGTGAAAAGTCATGATTCAATTTTGGTATCAAATGTTTAGACATAAACCTCAAGATTCTTTATCTTCTCTTGTTGTCTTTTTGTTCTGTTTTTGTCTCTTTTGTTAGGGAATAATCTATGTTTGTGATCCTGTTTTATGTTTATTTTAAGTTATGTTGTTAAGCTTTCATTATCTGTGCAAATTAAAATATTAAGCATTTTTAAGTATGATTAGATTTATAATTACGTGGTTAATTACTAATTGTATAGTTTTAGAGCTATTGAAAGAAGAAAAGGATTTTTTTGTCACAACTAATTTCATTCATTCATATTAAAATGCTTACAACATAATTAGCAAATTGGAACAACCAAATTGCAAAGTTTTTGGCCACAATACTAAGGGTCGGTCCTGAAATTGCGGGGGGTTTGAGATAAAATAAAAAACGAGAGCGAATATTTCATATCACAAAAATATGTAAATATAATTTTAAACAAAAGATGCTAAACAAATAATGAAAAATAAGTTTTATCCAGAAAAACAAAAGAACTAATGATAATCTACTTATATATAATTTTACATTTGGGAGCTTGAACAATTTGTGGGCCTGAGACTTATGTCTCATTGGACTTGGCCAAGGACCGGCTCTAAAAATACTAGAGCCAAGATTACAAAAGCTTAAACGAAACTCAAATTTTTTTGAAGTTTGGAAAAGTGTTAGCCAAAAACTAGACGAAAGATGTTGCCAGATCTAAGGCAGAAGATGATCTCACTTCAAATTCTTCACCTAATAAGTACCTTTTTCAGGTTCTTCAAAACTCCAATTCTTGATGAAAGACCACCTTAATCAAAGATGGTTCTTCTACGTCTCTTCATGNGGGGGGGGGGGGGGGGGGAGGGGGGCGGGGGGGGGGGGGGGAGGCATTCCAGAAATCTCTATACACAAACTAATGTCATAAGGCTGAGGTAGATGATTAACCGGAGATTGTAGAAGTGTGGAAACTTTCTTGAAATCCCTACACCAAGACTGTTTAATTATCAAAAGATCTTTCAAAGTGAAAATTCTCATCAAACCTAAGAATCTTTGGATATAGACGGTCGGGTGAGAGAGAAAAGCGTGGTGGATTCACAAACCGATTTCTAGAACTTTAAGAACTCAGAAAATGTCTACATACCAGAACCTCTAACTCATTACCGATTTCGATAATTACTAGAAGAAAAAGTATATTTAGTTATAGTATTATACAATTTGAAACAGCTTCTGAAAAACAGAGCATGAGAAAAAACAGAGCATGTGAAAAACAGAGCATGAGAAAAACAGAGCTTATTTCACTTAGTTTCGCTCTAACTTCAGAAGCTTTACTTAGTCTTGGTCTCCAAATGGATCAAAATGTAATTCAGGAGAACACATAAGCAAACTTCCTCCAACAGTTCCTGAAGCAGAAAAGCCATTAGGTAAAGTAATCTTGATTTTATCTTCATCTCCTTTCACTTTCCAATCAAAACATTGCACAAGTGATCCAATTGTAAGACTTAGGACTAAAGAAGCATGAGTGGCTCCAAGACAACCTCTTCTTCCACTTCCAAACGCAAGATAATTCACATCTTGACCTTTCAATTCCAACATATATTGCTTTGTATTTTGTTCAATTTCAAGAAACCTCTTAGGTATAAACTTTTCAGGATCTTTGTATGTTATTGGATCTCGCATTATACCGTAGGCATTTATGAAGATTTTTGTTCCGGATTTTATATCGAATCCGTTTATATTTATGTCTTTGTTGCTTTCTCTTCGAAGTAATGGTCCTACTGGATGGAGTCTCATGGTTTCCTTGATAGATGCTTGTAAGTATGGAAGGTTCTGTAAATCTGATTCTTTGATTAATCGATTTTCGGGTTTTGATATCGAGTTGATTTCGTTTCGGATCTTTGAGAAGGTGTCTTGATTGTTGATTAGCTCTGTCATTGTCCATTGTAAAGCTGCAGAAGTTGTATCCAAACTAGCCATAAACAACTCCTGCAAAAAGTGGTACCAAATATTCTTGTTGAATCTAAGGCTTTGATTGGTAGAGTAATGCTCCATCTCATCTTTATTTAAGAAAACAATTAGTATAGTATAGAGCATATGCTTATGCTTTCAGAATGAATTTTTCCACGTTACTGAGCTTTGAAATATTATAAAATAAAAAATTAAATTATAAAATTAGTTTGAATGTTCTATAACCTCAAAAAAAACAAATTATATTTATTATTGATTTTAAATTAGTATTTACAATTATATTTTGTTTTATTATATTTTCATCTTTATAAAATTAATTATTTAAGTATCATAATAAAAATTTATTATACTATTTAGATGAATATTCTATATATTAATTTGAGAATTATTATTTACAATTAATCTATTTGTTTTATTTTTAAAATATTATACGATAAACATTTATATATATGTAAAAAATTATGATATAAAAGTATTTATTATATATGATACTTTAAAATAAATATATTTAACAATTTGATATTATTTTTCATATAATTAGTTATAATCTACCCAACACAATGCATATTAAACCAGAACATACAACTTATGTTTCACATAACTACGGTTCTTGTATGAGTGTTTATAATAATGGCCTAAATCTAACGAAGTTAAAGAAAAAACTAATGAAAATAGCTTACTATAGGACTGGCTCAAAAATATTATAAGTTTTTTTGACAAAACATAATTTTTGAGCCTCTTATTTTAAATTTATATAAAAGTTTAAGTAACACTACTACAGTTTTTTGTATTAGATATCAATCATAAAATTTATTCCAAAACCTTAAAATATATGTATTTATGAAAAATGATATATCTAATTTTTTAAAAAATTAACAAAAAGTTGACCGTAGAATAGAAGTCGGGGCGGTTGCACTCCCCGCCTTTTATATGAGTTGCCTTTAGATGTAATATCTCACATCGAAAATATATAACAAAGTTAAATGGAAAGTAGCTTACTAGGATGAAGAACTTGATTTGATTCATAGTTAACTTGAGTTCTGCTTTTGGATCTTTATACGTGTCTAACAAGATATCAACAATATCTTTATCTTTCTCTTCTTCTTGATCATTACTCTTATAATCATCATCTTCATATTCCTTAAGTATCTTCTCAATCAACTCATCATATCTCCAAATCGAAGATCTAAGTTTCTTACCATTACCAAACAAATCAAGATCACGAAATGGTCCAAAAAGTTCCATAAACCCAAACCTTGTAGCACAAGTCATTATCTCACTCACAATCTTCCTAATCTCTATAACCACATTAGGGTTTTGTCTACAACGTTTCCCCATAACCATTTTTGATAAAATCTTTGTGGTTAAAGCAGTAAACTCCAAACCAAGATCACAAGCTTCACCATTTCTTGATTTCTCAATGAGTGATTGAAGTAAACCTAAAGTTTCATTTCTTCTAATATGTATAAATCGATCAAGTTGATAACCAGCGAATAGTTTAGTCATACATAGCTTTTTCATGAATCTCCAATAAGATCCATAAGGTGCGTTAAAGAACTCTGATCCTTTGTAAACATTGAATTGTCTTGGACCAAATACGAATTTTGAAGCGAAATCAAGATCGTGTGTTTTGAGGATTTGTTTAGCTGTGTTTGAATTTGAGACTACGACGATTTGTAGTGATCCTATGTTTATAGTCATGAGTGGACCGTATTTGTGAGCTAAGGCTTGTAGTGAACGAGGAAGGCTTGACCTGAGAAGATGCATATGACCGAGAATAGGAAGTCCTCGTGGACCTGAATCAGTATCGGCTCACAAATATTAGAGACTCCGGACCAAAATTTTGGGCCTTTTAAATTTTTTTTATTGGAGAATTCTCAAAAATACCATAAAAAATTAGGTATATTCCAAAAATACTACACACTCCCAAAAGTTCCAAAAATATCAAAATAGTTTTCAAAAATACCACAAAAATGTTTTTGTTTCAAAAATACTACAAATTTGAAATAACTTTAAAATTTATAATTTAAATCATAAAACCTCAAAACCAAACTCTACCCCCTTCAAAACTAAATCCTAAACACTTTATTTAGTGAACCTAAACCCAAAATTTTAATTTCTAAACTCTTAATATTCACTTTTTGTGTTTGTGGTATTTTTGGAACATTTGGGAGTGAGTGATTTTTTTGAACTTTTGGGAGTGTGTGGTATTTTTGAAATTTGAACTTTTTTGATGGTATTTGAAGGAATTTCTTTTTTATATATATTATAATTAATCAAATTTTAATGTATTAGATTTTTATTGTAAATTTTTATTATATATACAAATAATAATTATTATTTTTTTTCTTAAAATCACTATTTAAAAAAAGTTAAAAAATTGAGACTCTAAAATTATTGGTTCAAAGAAGGACCCGGGATGGTTGCCCCTAATGTCTCTCCCACTAAGCTGGCACTGACCTGGAGGAAGACGGCGGTTACTGGAGGAGGAGCTGATGAGACGGTGGAGAAGGACGATGGGGATTAATGTGAAGATGAGATAGTAACATAATGTGGAATTAATATCTAAATTCATTATGATTATTATTTGTGTATGTGTGTTAATGGTGCTGATTAGTGATTTGGATCAAACAAGTATATATACTCTAAAAAAGTTTATGTTTTGTCTAAAAGTTTTGTCATATTAAATTTTGTCTTGTTGCCATGAAGGATCTAAGGGTACATGATTCTTGGTTGATAGCGACCTTAAATCAAGAACGAAAAATAAATAAATTATATAGGGCATGTTCGTTTATCGACAGCGACATGTTTTTATTCGTTTGCCTGTCGGCGACAACGACCAGCGACTCAAATCAGCGACAGGTCGTTGTTCGCTTTTCAGTCGCTGCGATTAGCGACAATGACCAGCGACTCAAATCAACGACTGCGACAACGATTTTCGGTCGCTGATTTTTTCAGCGACTGGTCGCTCCGGTCGCTGCGACAGCCAAACGAACAACGACACCTATTTAAAAAAAATTAAATTATTAAATTAAATAGAAAATCATAATAAATTAAAATAAATTCAAAAATATATAAATAAATTTATTAAATTAAACAAAATGAGTTTTTTTGCGTGGAAACGTGTTTTCGCATTTTTTGCGGGTAAACGCGTTTCCACGTTTTTTGCAGGAAAACATGTTTTCGCGTTATTTGCGGGAAAAATTGATTCCGCAATTTTGCGGAAAAACGTCTTTTCGCTTTTTTTTGCGGGAAAACGCGTTTTTGCATTTTTTACGGAAAAACGAGTTTTTTACGGGAAAACACGTTTCCGCATTTTTTGCGGAAAAATGTGTTTCTGCGTTTTTTTGCGGGAAAACACACTTTTTGTTTCTTTGCGGGAAAACACATTTTCACTTTTTTGCTGGAAAACATTTTTCGCGTTATTTGCGGGAAAATGCGTTTTTGTTTTTTTTACGATTATTTTCGAATTGAACTGATCGATTTAGATTAAATATCTGAATGGTTTTTATCTTTCCTAACCCGAAAAAACCGAAAACCATTTAAACCGAACCAAAATCTAAATGTCCAGAACTAGTTGCAGCGACAGCCAAACGAACAACACAACGACACATCGCAGCGACAGCCTGTCGCTGTCGCAACGACTGCAAAACGAACAATAAAAGTGTTGCTGATGCAGTGACTGCAAAACGAACAACATAAGGTGTCGCTGTTGCTAGCGACATGTAAAAGAACAGGGCCATAGTTTTATTGATTAGTTTGATATTTGTTTTATCTATAAGATGTTGAAATTTGTTCGAATTACAAAATTTCTCTTTTTTTGTTTTACATCCTCTAATTATAATTTCATACTTTGTGTACATACTAATAATAAAAATGAGCTAATAAATGTTATGTAAAATTTTTGTATCTAGAAAATTTTTATTTTCTGATTGGTAAATGTTCATTAGTGAATTGATTATGAACGATAAAGGTTAGTGTCAATAGTGAATTATACATACGTGTGAACACAATTAATTTATTTTTTTCAGTTAAAAATGAATATATATTTTTAAAATTAACATATTTAATATTCAAATTTTTAACTGAAAAAAATATTCAATTTACAAAAAATCCTAATAGGCTATCTTGTAAACATAAATGTACAATTTTACCGAATATGTGTTTTTTTTTTTGCATATTCATATATATAGTTGCAAAACGCTGTCGTTTCATTTTTTTTTCTTTCTTTTTAATCAAACCAAAATGGAATAATCGCATCGCGAAAATCTCTGAAAGTAACCTAAAATGGCGGGGAACACGAAAAATTTGGCGCCTAGCGATAATATTCTGTGAAGCATTTAACTCAAATCGATAGTAACAACGACTGTATCGATCGATTAGGATTCAGAGATGGGTAGGAAAAGGAAATCTAGAGCTTCGACAACCGACGATGCTGAAATCGAGATGGATAATGATGTACGATCTTCGCAGAGAAGTCTTTATGAGGTAAATCTGATTTCTCTTCGAAATCTATTCTTTGCCTAGCGTAATTAGGGATTTCAATTTTTGGTTCTCCTAATCCCACACTTGTAATTTGCATTCTCTGAATATATAGTTTAGGAATCGATTTTGGTTAATCATATGATTCTAATAAAGTACTTAAAGATAGAATCTAGTGAAACAAACTAAATCTCTCTGTATTGAATTTGAAGGTGATTGGAGTTGAAAAAACAGCTACTCCACAAGAGATTCGAAAAGCATATCATAAATTAGCGTTACGGCTTCATCCAGATAAGAATCAAGATGATAAGGTTAAAACACTTTGTTTAACTGTTGAGTTTTTTTTAATTGGTTACCTAATTGAATTTGTTTAGATGAAAATGGTACTCTTGTTGTGTTACAGGATGCTAAAGAGAAATTTCAGCATTTGCAAAAAGTTATATCAATTCTCGGGGATGAAGAGAAAAGAGCAATCTATGATCAGACTGGCTCAATTGATGATGCTGTGAGTCTTTACTTTTGTACTGGTAATGTGAGATTCCATTAAAATCGAGTGTTTTTTTTGTGTACATTTAGGATCTTTCTAGTGATGCGTTTGATAACTTGCGAGACTTCTTCCGGGCCATGTACAAGAAGGTAGCAGAAACTTTCAGAACTGGTATCTTTGTGCACTTCTGTTTACACTAACTTGGTTTTGTGTCGCTGGTGAATTAGGTCACGGAAGCAGATATCGAAGAGTTTGAAGCAAATTATAGAGGATCTGAATCCGAGAAGAAAGACTTAATTGAGTTGTTCAATAAGTTTAAGGGTAAAATGAACAGGTAGTTAATAAACTCATCATCCTTAGGTTTTTGGTTTTTTTGTTAAGGTTGTGAGTTGATTTAGTTATACTTCACAGGCTATTCTGTTCAATGCTTTGCTCGGATCCCAAGATTGATTCACACCGGTTCAAGGACATTCTTGACGATGCGATTGAAGCAGGTAGTCTAGAATCTATATGCACCATAGTTCTCTAATTCCAATTTGGTTCGGTCTAAATAAGTACTTGGTCTGAAATCTTTCTAGACTTGGGAAATTTGCTGAATATTAGTGTCTAGTGTAATAACAATTGATATGATTTCCTTTTTAGGAGAAGTGAAATCAAGCAAAGCATATGAAAAATGGTCAAAGAAAATTTCAGAATCGAAGCCACCCACTAATCCACCAAGGAGGAAGAAGCGAAAGTAAAGTCTCTATCTCTTGTTAGAAACTTAGTAGACACTACTAAACTTGACCTTTGTTGTGACCAATTTGAATGTACTTTGCAGGTTAACAAAAGATTCAGAGACAGATCTTGTTGCCTTGATTTCACAGAGAAGAGACGAGAGAAAAGGGAAAGTGGATGCAATGTTTTCATCACTCATCTCTAGGTATGGTGATAATGCAGAAGCAGAGCCTAGTGAAGAAGAATTTGAAGCTGCTAAGAAAAGGATTGAGACTCAGAAGAGACAATCCAAGAAGTCAAAAGGAAAATAAGGTTACTAGCACTGTCTTTTTTTAACTGTAGAAGACTATAGTTTATTTGGTTTCATATGAATGAATATTATACTCTGAATTTCCAAAATTCGTAAATAATTTGATCTTTTCTTTTATATCATTTTGTTGATTTTGATCGTTTCTCTAAAGAATATGAATTAAACTAAGTATATATAGAGTAATTCCACAAAGTATCACACAAATAGATTTATATTCCAAAAAATATCAGATATATTCAATTGTTTTGAAAATACTGTTAAAATATATATATTTTTTCAAAAATACCACAACCTTGAAAACTAATTTTGTCTTTAAAAAGAAATGGAAAAAAATACCTCTAAATCATATAAATTATCAAAAAATTACAATTTGCAACCATTACTTTTGAAATCCAAATTGTTGAAAGCCTCTCGCCGTACTGATAATTAATATAGCTTGGAAAATTCCTAATTTCTCTATAAAAAAAAAAACTGATCTTTGAGATTTCATCAAAATTGTATGACCTTTGATACAATTTATCCAAGTGGTAGACACAATAAATTGAGTCTAAACGACGGTTTAAGCTTTTGACAAGCACTTAATAAATTTTTTTTTTACACCAAATCTTCGTTCATAATCTAAATGGTTAAAAAAGCAAAAATAACATTGCTAACATAAAGTTCAAAAGAAAATTCAAGTCTAGAAAACAATAGCTAAATAGGATAAGCATAGCTTGATAAAAAGTTAGGAGAATAAAACAACTTAATGCGATTAAACGTACTTAATAATATATTAAGATATATCTTAGCAATAAGATTAGGAGTCACGAGACAGCAATTCCCTTTGTCAAAAGAGAATTACAGAAACGTTTTCTTATAATAGCTCTCGAAGTTGAGGGTGAAATGACCTGAAAACTTGCAAATGGTTCTTCTCACTATAGCCTTACGATCGCGAGGAGGCTTGCAACCATGAACCTTACGAGCCACCTCTTTATAATTGGGGCGATATCTATACTTTATGTAGAATATTGCATTTCTTGCATTGAGTCTCTCATTTGGAGGCTCTATATTTTCGCAAGTTTCTACCACTACTTGCACAATTACCAAATCTGAGAGATTAGGCTTCAAGAAAGAAAGACAAATGTGTTATTATTAATAAACAAATGGTATTTTTTTCATTAAGAAGTTCTTACTTCTGGAAAATGTCTATTTGCATGGATGAAAGCAACTTCCATGTATAGACGAATCCATTCATTTCTTCGAATCTCTGATTTCTTCACCTGCAAAAAAATAAAATAAAGAGGTAAGCTAACACTAACACATAGGGGTGGGCATTTAAACCGAACCGAATTTGGTTCGGTTTGGTTTATTCGGTTAGTTCGGTTAAGTTTGGCACTTTTTATTTTAGTACGGTTTTCGGTTTGGCAACAATTTTTTATACTAAATTAACCGAAAAGACCCAAACCGAAATTGCTAAGATTAACCGAAAATAAACATGAAAAATTTGAAAAAACCAAAAATTTAACCGAAATTAAAATTTTCATACCGAAAAACCGAACTTCAAAAATGAAAAACGGAATTGAACAAACCGAATGACGAACCAAACCGAACTTTTGTTCGGTTCAATTCGGTAAAAAAAAACCGAAATAACCGAACAAACCGAATGCCCAGCCCTACTAATAGTAACACGTATTGTTAAAAGGACCGATCCAATATCTGACCATGTAAAATCGTGTTTTATCTTTGAAAGCATTTTGTGATGGCCAATCAGGCAATGGACCTTTGTAGAAATCATCTAAATCTTTGCTTTCAGAAGTTAGAGGCATGTCCGGGATGGGCTCTACACAAAGAGATTGAACAATTATAGATTGATGAGTAAGACTTAATTATAGATGATGAATACTCCCTCCCTCCGTTTTTTCAATAAAAATAACATTAAATATTCTAAATTAAATTTAATATTCTTTTAACAAGAAAATGGTTAACTTTTTAAAAAACGGAAGGAGTAGTTGATTACAGGGGTGGCCCTGGGCTAAAGCTAGTAAAGCAAAGGTTTTAGGCGCCAAAATTTATATGAATGTTATGGCACCAAATTTATTAGAAACACTTTCGTAGGGTGCTTGAGTACATCGATTTTAGCTTTATTTGAGGGCATCAAATTTTAATTACGCTTTAGACACTATTTAGATCCGAACCGACACTGGTTGATTACCTTGTAGTTTGAGTCTGGCAATATAACAAGAAATGCTCTTTAAGCCCGTGAATCCTTCTTGAAGAATGCGAGTTTGAAAAGTTACAAGGGAACCATTCGAATCTAGATCTTTTGCAATCGCAGTTATAAAATAATTGGCATACATTATTTCACGGTCATAATTGGTTTTCTCTATGGATATGAACTGCAAATTCGTCCCCTGCCATATATATATATATATATTGAATAAGTAAAATCACAAGATTGTGAGAAGAAGAAACAAAAAAAAAAAGAGACAGACTGTTACATGTTTCATATTGTAGTTATGGATCCCAAACTTAGCATATTGGATGATTTGGATGTTGTGTTTGTACGGTTCTGCACGCCTCGGAATCTTGATCCGATTCCGAGGCGGTTTTATGTCCTCAGTCGGAGGACCCAAGTCGAACCCCTTAAAGATCCAAAAAGAGTTCAGTAAGCAAACTTAAAAAAACGAAAATCAAAAGCTAAGGCTACGTTTTCTAAATCAAACCAAGAAATTGAAACACTTACACCATATTTTTTCACGTTTTCCCAAAATTCGTCATGAAGTTTCTCAAGCGGCGACTTAGTTGTACGACTCAGCATCACGAAATTTCTCAAGCGGCTAATGCTCTTAATGTTTTCGTCCTTTAGGTTTTATATATACTCACTCAGTTTCGAAATAATTGTCTCTTTACACAAATTAGGAAAATTATATTTTTAATAAAAACAAGAGAAATTCCTTCAAATAACAAATTTCAAAAATACCACATACCCCAAAAGTTCCAAAAATACCACACACTCTCAAATGTTCCA
>OVAV01000120.1:0-21581 GCA_900406375.1 Iberis amara | reverse complement strand
TTCTTCACCGCAAGAAGAGTCACAAACTCACAAACGATTACACAGCGAGTGACGATGGAGATAACAAATCTTTAGATTCAGGATCGTTAATCCCTGAGATGAACAAAAACGATTCAATAATTTGTTAGTTTGAAGTTTTCCAAATCGATTTCAGTAAGAAAAAACAAAGGCAAAAGCGTAAAAATTAAAATTAGGTTAAAAGTAAGGGTAAATATCAACGAGGGTAAAACGGGAATAATTAAAAAAATTAATCCATGTATTTAGCACACTAACAAAGTTGTTAAACTCACTAACAGAATTATGACAAACTTTTAATTTTGAATTATTGGTGAATTTATCTGGCAACGGATAAAAGTTTGAGTATTAATATGGCAACGAAACAAGTTCGTGTATTAAACGGGCAAAAGTTTAAGAGTTTGTGTATTTTTAAAGTTTTGAGAGAGAGAGAGTTGAGACAGTTTGGAACAAGTTATCTCACTACCCTGAGAATTTCAGTTCCCAAGAAGTGGAAAAGATGAAAAGATGCACATTTTCATATTCTTTCCCTTTTCATATTTCGTGACAACTCAGAAACACAGACTCCTCTTTTTGTTCTCCCCTCTTTAATTTCATTCTTATTAAAAAAATCATTTATACTTTCTTTAGGGTGTGTGGTCGTCATTGTCTTTCTATTATTTGTTATAATAGCATATCTATAGACTATACAACTCTCTGCCAATTCATTAACTGCACTTTCTTCCAAACTGCAAACTATTCATTTTCTACCCTTTTCTCTCTTTTGTCCTTTCTCTTGTTTTGGGACTTTCACCTTTCCATACTCCCAAAGCTTTCCTTTTTAATTATTTCAGAGCATTTTGCTTTTCTTTTCAATAGTTTTTCTTTAACTTCTAAACATAGTTATATCACAGCATATTGAACTTAATATTTGGAAAAGAAGTTGATTTTGCAATGGTACTATCTCAAAACAGGTTAAAATTCTTCATCTTGACATTGCCTTGTATCTCAAGTTACTCAAATCAACAACTAATAGAGACAACAGAATCATGTTCAGCAGTAAAACATGAGATTCTTGACATTATCACTTAGTTTAGGAAGAGGAATCGTCTTTGGAGGACCCATTCGAGAAACACAAGAAGGATTCATGGATCCTCCATTAGATTCAGATGATCTCTCAATGTAGAGCCTTCCTCTATAAGCTGCAAGGTGAGCATAATAAGCAGGTGGCACTATCGAGACAGGTTTCGTGCATCTCACGAAAGTATAACACAAATTATACACAAGTCTCTGCAACTCATCTGAAGTAAACTCATTCTCATCCCACAAAATGTGATAATGCGTTGGTCTGCTCGTTCCCTTTACTCCTAAATGGCTACACAGAAAGAAATCAAACTCTTTTGGATGAGTTATCACCGTATCGACCACTGTCCCAGGAGGGATGTTATTCTCATGATCAGAATCGCACCGGAACAGTCTCGTGTGATGTCTCTTCTGGACCACAACGAACGTTATGCTCGGATTGTAACTGTGGAACTTAGAACACGCGGTTTTGATGGATTGAAGCTCTTCTTGGAGGATTTTCCTGAACTGAGTTTCGCTAACACCGTCTCTGAAAAATATGATCCGATTAGGAAGTTTGTTAACCGCTTTGTAGAAATCTTCAAGAAGTTCCTTGACCATCAAGTCAAGATCTTGAATAATCTCTTGCCTATGAGTTTGAGATCTCATTCTCGAGACGTATCGGTTAGCTTCTGGCCAGTTCATACTCCCAACCACAGCCGCTACTGAAGGGCTACAATCATCAAATGGATGAGGATGTGTAACATCAGCTCCCATGAAGATCACTGGCTCATCAACTCTAAGCAATCTTGGGATATGAGAAGCTATCGAATTGTAAAGCTCGGTTATCGATCCACCGATCTTAGCGTTTATCTTGAGAGCTAAGTTTGAAACGAATTGAGAATTAAGCTTAGTGATGTTAGGGTATAAACAGCATTGAGTCACTAAGCCAATTCTTGTCTCTGCTATTCGCTTTAGATCTCCATATCCTTTATGTTTCTTCTCCATTACACAGATAATCAGCTGCAGATTGTTTGATGCTTCTCTTTGAATCTCCTTTAGTTTCGATTCGAGATGAGAAATGTTGTTGAGTATGTGTGATGATTCAAAGAAAGTACTACTTATTGTATTCTTGCTTAACAAGACACCCAAATGCTCACACTTTTGAGTGAGTTCGTTTATGAACTTAGGTATGGTAGATTTCTGAGCTTGACTACCTCCAATACTCATCAAAGCCCATCTCTCGATTCGGGTTCTTTTAAAAGCTTGAAGGTTTCTTGGCCGGTCAAGTTTAAGCTTTGGAGGATGAAGTATTCTTCCTTTCAACAATGTCATTTCTTTTGAAACCTCTAAGTTGAATTCTCTTGATTGGTTTCCGCTCGATGGACCGACCGGTCCTGCCATAACTTTATCAATAATAGCTTTCCTTTCATTTGGCTTTTGACATCCCATTTTCATGATCTTTGCAGCTTGGTCATCTGATAGCTTACCAAGAAACTTTTGACCTTCACAAATCATACATAATTCCATAGGAAGATAACAAGGTCTAGTCCTACTTATTTGAAGACAAGGCAAGTTCTTGAACTGAATCTCATAACTATAATGATCTTTGAAGTAACTCATAAGCTTTAAATGTGTCCCATCTCTATCTAGAAACCATAGATTCTCAGTAACTTCCTCTGTTAACCCGTAAACTCGATATCTTTGAACTGTTTCTCTATGACAAACAAAGACTCTTATGTTCTTAAGTGCTTTCTCAACTTCTCTCTTTTCCTCTTGACTCAATTTTCTACTTTTGTTCCTAGTAAGATCCTTGAGAAACTCAAGCCGCTTCTGCAAGTAAGCTATTACTCCAATACTTTCATGAAATGCTGTTACTGAGAGATCCATGTTAAGAGCTAAACCTTGTTGAGTCTGTCTAAGACTTTGGAAAAAACCTCTGAGTCCAATAGCTCCTCCTCCAATTTCTTTAGATTCACTCATAGAATTCGAGTAAAATGACCTTCCTATAGATGTACATTTCTCCATTGGATTCTCTCTCAAGATAACATCAAGAGCATGAATGTATTCTTGAGGCAAAGGATCCCAATCTTCTCCTTCCTTTCTTTTTCCTTTCCCATCGAACTTTGACACAAGCCTCATTGTAACCCTAAACAGTTTATCGATCTTCTTCTGAGGTTTCTTCTCTCGCAAGTCACTGTAATTCATCATCATAGTTTTGCTAGATGGGATAGGGAGATTAACAAAGAACTCAAGCCTATCGTCCTGAAACTCTACAGGGCTGTAAATGTTTTTCCTACCGTCAAAAGCTGGAACAACATCAGAGAAACTACTCCGGTTAGTCTCTACAAGCTTCTGTTTGATCATCCGAGCAGTTTCCTTTGAAGGCTCTGGAGAGATCTCAACGTTGTAATGGTAAATTCTTTGTAAAGGATCAAACTTGACAAGAAAATGATTGGCGAGGAGATAAATGATAGAGCCTTCTTGACCACCAAAGTCTGGTCTTTTAGCAACCACTAATGATGTTGCTTCTGTGGTTGTGGTGGACCCATTGGCTTTATGGTCAGAAACTTGCTGCTTCTTCTTCTTCTGAGTACTACTCTTCACAACTGTTGAAGAAGCAAGATGGGTAAGTCAAAGTCAAAAAAGACTTTTAATTTATGATAGAAACACAAAAAAGATGGCAACTAAATCAGTACCAAAAGAGAGTAATAAAGCAGACAGAGAGTATATTTTCAGAAATTAACATATTAAAGACAGAGAACATTTAAGAAAAGTGATAATGGTAATACAGAGGAGGACCATATAGGCACTTACTTACACTACAATAGAGTGTGTGTGGGAAATCACACCAAAAACAACAAGACAAAGGAAAGAAAAAGCATTGAAAAACTCGCTAATATAATAATCAAAACAAAGATAGAATCTGGACAAAAAAGACACAAAAGATGCAAAAAAGAGGAAATCAGTAACCCAGAACAATAAAAATCACCTGGAGAAAGAGGGAGAGATTTGTGGAAACGGGTCACTGAGTCGAAGAATCGTTGGTCAGGAGGAGGAAGAGGAAGTAAAGGAGGAAGAAAAGGAGGAGGAGGAGGAAGAGAGTTGTGAAATTGAGAGTAGAAGCAACAGTAGTAATAGTAGTTAGAGTGGAGATTGAGATTATGGTGAGAAGAAGGCTGCAAGAAAAAAGGAGGAGGATTGGTATGAACTTGGTGATGAGGCTTTGAGATGCGTTTGGTAGTGTGATGATGATGACTCTGAGTTTTTTCTTCCATGGCTGAGAGAGAGAGAGAGACCTTTTGGCTTTGGAAAAGTAGAAGAAAGAAAGAGAGAGAAGTCCCAAGGAAAGAGTGTGGGTTTGTTTAGCAGAGAAAGAGAAAGAGGCAGAAAGGAGTTGTCTGGGTTTTTGGTCAGGGAAAGGTCAAAGTCCCTTCCTTTGCTGCTATTTATGATGTCATATATACGCTCTAATTCTTAAGCAACATTTACTTCTAAATTTTGTGTGGATAGTATAGTATATGATCATTGGGAAGTTGAATCTTTTCTACAATTTACACTATCACATTCACAACAAATTTAATTATAACGGTAACACGATTTGTTGACCATATTAATAAAAGATACAAGAGTGAACTACAATTTTAATTTATGTTTCTTCAGTTTCCGTTAAAACAAGTACGTATATACTTTGTTGTTACCTTCTTCGTGATTATAATATCTACTTGAATTTTTCTTTTGATGGATTAGAGATTTTTAATTGAGATATTTTTTGGAAATACCATAAATGTTAAAACTTTTATAGAATATACCATAATCTAGTCAAGTTATAAAAAGTACCATAATATGTGGTATTGTGGTATTGTAAAAAAGACTAAACTACCTTCTCCCTACACACAAGTTCAAAGCATACACAAGTTAAAAGCATGGTGATTTGTTGTGTCAATATTTAATGCTAATTAATATTATTAAATGGTGGACAAAAGAATTTTTTTCTTTGATGTTTTGCTGGTTCATGATGATTCTTAGATTTGATTAAGTCCATATTCAGTTAGTGGACTATATGATACCTTTGTTTGACAGACTAACATAGAAAGACTGATATTTTGTAATATATTATAGTCGTTTCTTTATGTCCACGTAAAGTTAGTGGACAATCTGATATCTTATTGTAATGTGTGCGAAATTTGGTCTATATTCATTTAAGTAGATCATATGACGCATTTGTTTACCATACAAAAATGTAGGTGTGATAGACATGATGCATGATAATATAGGCTAGATTAAAAGTCCATCGAGTTGTCCATCAATGCAAACAACTTGTCTACTTTGTTCTCTTTTTAAAATTAGGGTTTGAGGACTATAGAATTTCAAAAGAGAGATGATGAACAATTATTCTTCAAAGAGGAGTGGAGATAGGTTGAGAAAAATGTGGAAAGAGTGAAGAAGATGTTTTGAAATATTTAACAAAAAATAATAATAATAATAATGTTATAGTGAATTAGGGTTATATGTGTCTTTTGTTGATATTGGTTATGCTAGTTTTCATAAGCTTCAATGAATATGACATTTTTCATAAGTTGACCACATAATATGGCACTCCTTATAATATATTCTTTTTAATTTAGCTTCAAAATTTTCTTGTAGAATTTTATCCATAAATTAAATTTTCTAGAATACGATATTTATTTGGAGTGTGAATTTTATTTTAGATCTTATTTTTTAACATTAATCTTTGCATCACAATGGACGGTACGAGAAACTCATTTCATATTAAAGTGAAAATTGAATTTACATAGTAAGTGTTCATATTCGATCTTTAATTTAATAAAAAAATGGACAAATAACAAATCAATAAACCATTTATTTTTTGTTAGTCTAATTGTTTTTAAATACAGAAAATTGCGTCTTCGGCAATATGGTACATATTTTACTTCCGGTATCAGGTATTTTGCCTAACCACACTGGCCGGAATTGTAAAATGTACATATGACATTCATAATTCTATATGATGAATTTGGAAACCAATAAGTTGTTTGGTGTGAGTCTTACCGATGATATTAGACATTCATATGTTTTTCAATGGCATGAATGATTAGATAGGCCTCTATGGTTTCGTAAAACCCAAGTTGTACACATGCTTTTTTATAAAATGGACCAATACACTCATTAAATCGAGTTATATATGGGGACCATTCTATTTGATTATTTATTCTCTGTACTATCTCTTCGTACTTCATTCATAATAGACACTTTGGACTCTTTCATTAATACACGTATATTTCGATAAATTATTTAAGAAGAATTTATATATGTTGCAAAATTATAGCTAAAAAAACACAAAGCCAAAAGTTGGGAAAAAAATATACAAAGTTGAAAATGCAGCAACATAAATAAATCGATCAAATTTAAGTAAGCATACAAATTTGGAAAGTGAGATTACTGATCTTACTATTCATAGTTTATTTTGGTAACTATTCAATAGTATGACATGAAAGCAAATAATTCAAGAGCCTTTGGCTTCTTTCATTTTGACGGTGACCAAAACCTACACCAATGGTTCCCAAAATTATAGGTCCCACAAAAATATGATGAATAATTGTATGCAATGAAGGAAAGATCTAGCGATGAAGAATGGTCTAAAACATCAAATCACCCACATGTATATATATATATAGACCACATTCAGTTTCTAATTAAAATGAAAAAAAAGAGGCAACCACTAATTAACATAATCTTCTTCTATGATAATATAGCTCAATCCTACCTATTTTATTGTTTCCTAATGATTATGAACAATTAATGTATCCAAATTATTCAATGTAACGGTAAGCGATAATCAAACATAGATTCTTCATGGAATTATTTATTATACGAAATCTAGTGAAAATGGTCTGATTTAAAGAGTTTCTTTATGTAATGGAACAAAGATTACTGGGACCAAAGAGATTTGGTCAAAGCTAAAAGTTTCCTATAATATCTCAAAGTTTTTGCCTTTTTCATTGTATATGAGTGATGTAAGCAGCTAATCCGTTGATTTCGTGTTAACCTTTGATTATGTCTTCGTTATCTTTTGTCTGTTGCATGTCAACTACCTCAAAAGTTTGTTTAAAAATGAATTAATGGAAGTAAAATATGATCAACGTCGACCTTAAACTATTTTATTGCTTCATTAAAAAACTACTGCATAGTTGCTTTTATCAATTTTTTATTTCCACGGTTTTGTTCCACTCCCCATTATCACTTAAAGGCTCATTATTTTAGTTAGCTAAACAAATCTTGTAATACCAAATACGAAGAAAAGTATTTTGAATAATTATAACCATTATCTATATTCGATAATAACGGATGGTTATGAATAACTTTTTAAAAACTGTACAATTCTCTTTTTCTGTGAGTTATATAAATTTTTCTAATTTAAGAACTTCATAGATAATTTAAATTTTTTTAAATATCGGATAATTTAAATTATCTGAATACCAAATGAGTATATATCTCATTTTTGGTACATAAAATTCTAACTCAAACTCATAATTTTGGTTACATGTAACCAAAAAAAAAACACGGACAATTCTGATGGGATAAGTGTAGATATCATAACTGAATAAGCGCTAAGGACAAAACTTTTAATCAAATATGAAGGTCCAATCACTCTAAACAATATTTAGATGACCCGTCGTTTCATTTACCAATATCTGATTTAGACAAGAGCCGGTAAAGAATAAAGATGACCTAAAACATCATCAAATTATCTACGGATACCTATTTCATGAAATTACCTTATATTTGCAACTATTTGGTCCATATTTTTTTTTTTTCCCGTCCATATTGTGTTTACCAAAGAAAAAAGTTACTACTATCATTCTCGATTTAATTAACCAAATAATGTCGTCAAGATAAGAGACATGAACATGATTAAGATACGGGTAATAATTGTTTAGTCCAAAGTGAAAACATAATTATTGCCAATTTTACGTTGTGACTAAGTTTGGGTAACAAAGTGTAAGCACTGTATATAGTCAATATATAACATTTTGATTACTCCTTCCAATCAATGCTGAGCACAATAATAGATACGATATAAACAACTAAAGCTAATGACTAGTTACTTAGTAAGTAAATATCGATTTATTTTGGTGATAATTTTTGAAATTATTCAACAAACATATAAGTATAAATAAATTTTGTGCTGTTGGGACCTTTGGTCTGGAATATTAAGTTTTCAAGTAGGCCTCCGTTCATTGTTATATTTCAATGCTGTATTTAGATACTGTTCGTTTAATATTTAAATTTTACATTTAGATTGGATACACATTTATTCTTTTTCGAAAAGATATTAAAATAAAATATTTTAAAACTATAAATTATGTCTTTTTGGCTAAAACTGAAATATTAACGTTTTTCCATCGAAAACAAGACATAAAACGTAAAAACACATATTTTCATAAAATAACGTGTAACATTTTGCTGCCGAACGCTTAGTGGTGGGCTCGACTTGGCGAATCTGTTTGGGCTTAGTAGAGTCTTGGCCCAGCTCAAATTGTTGTTGTTGTTGTGTTTGATAGTCTCCATTATAGGGCTGGTCGTTCGGATATCCGAACCCGATCGGGTTCGGGTTTTCGGATTTTCAGATTTTCAATTAAATGATCCGTTCGGATATTTTAGGACTTCGGATCGGATTTGGTTCGGTAATCCTCGGGTTCGGTTCGGTTCCGGTTCGAGTTCGGATTTTTGGGTATTTCGGATTTTTAGTTCGGTTTCGAATTTTTGATTGAAATCGGATATAAATATCCAAAATGATCCGAAATGAAAAAAAAATCTCTATCCGAAATGCAAAAAAAAAAAATCACTATCCAAAATATCCTAAATACAAAACCAAAATCAGACAAGATACAAAAGAAAATAAGTAAAACTTTCTATCTACAACTCCAAATCTCCAAGTCTTAGTTTCTTATTTTATAAAAAAAAAAGTCTTAGTTTTTTAATCTTCTTGATGAGTGAGTTTCATACTTTCAAAATCAAAAAAGAATTTTACAAAGAAACATGAAGATATAAAAAAAAACATAAAATAAAGAACAAGAATTAAAATTGTAAAATATTTTATGATTAGTGTGAATGTGTGATTTCACAAAAAAAAGAAGGAAGAAGATGAATCGACAATGTCGTCTAATGCTAGAAACTTTAAAATCTTATTTCGGATATCCAAAATTCGTTCGGATATATCCGATCGGGTTCTGTTATCCGAACCAAATAAATATAATATCCATTCAGATATTTACTCAATCCGAACCCGAACCGAACCCGATTTTTTTATCGGTTTCGGGTTCGGGTTCGGATTTCGGATATTATACCCAGCCCTCCAAATCAGTTGGCGGATTATCATCCTTTATTTATACACCATTCTTAGGTTTTTGGGAGTGGAACAACAATTCTTTTCGAAAATCTCTGATTCTGTTTCTCTTCCTCACGGCGTAGGGGATTTTGATACGTGTAAACGTGTGATTGGTTGAGACACATAAGATAGTCGGTCTAGAAGTATTTGATTTCTCTTGGATAGACCGGTTTGCTATAACATAACGGGTCCTTGCGTGACGAGGAAGTGAGTGTACATAAATTTCCTTTTTCCAGGTCAAAAAATACACAAGTTTTCCTTTTTTTTTTTCTTTCGAAGAACAAAAAGGAAATTAAACAACGAACAATCCTACTTCAACTTAGATTGGGTTTGGAAGAACAACATCTTCTATAAATAAGAGCATACTTTTATTAGTCTCAGTTAATCTTTTTCTACTGCAAACAAAGAAGAAGAAGAAAAAAAAACTCAGGAGAATGTCAAAAAAGATCAAAGAACTCCTTCGTTACTGTGAAGAGAACTTTGAGAAAGGGAATCTCGAATCTGCATTACGATGCGCTGTCTCAGTCTCTATGGAGAATCCAAACGCTCCTGAACCTTATGCACACGTCACAGCTTACAGAATCCTTCTCACTGCAGCCAACAATCGAACGCTCACAGGAGAGCCTGACTGGTACGCTGTGTTTGGCATCAAACGAGGATCATCCTCAACATCGGTGGCGAATTGCATTACGAAGAGGTGCTTGGAGATAATGAAGATGTTTGACGGTGAAACTGGTCTTTTCAAGCCGGCTTCTAAGGTCTATGATTTGCTCAGACAAGGCATGGCCGAGTTAATGGACCAAGATAGAAGAAGAGCATATGATCAACGTTCTGGATTTTAAGTTTTCAGAATTGAACTTTTGTATTACGTCAACCAATTGTAAACAATCTTAGTCCATATTACATTTATATTTTTGATCTCTCCTTTTTACTTTGGATTCATTAATAAAATGTGTCTTTACATGTTAAATTGGTTCCTTGAGAAAAATAAAAACTATTTCATATTTTTAAGGTTATAACGAAAGCTCAAGTATATATCAATCGTCTTTGTCAGATTCGTCATCGTCGTAGTAATGGAAAGGATGTGGAACTGACTTGAAAGCTCTGTATTTACCCACATTGTTCAAGTGCTCATTCTCTAACCTGAAAAAGCTCCATATGCCTCGACGAACAATCTCTAAACATGAGATAATAGTAGATACTGCGATTTTACGAAGCGAATTCAAGTTGAACTCCAGTACTAGTTGCATCCATGCCACTCTTAGAATCACATTCACTACCTGTCACAACTCATAAATCATATTCGATAATCAAATCGCCATTAGATTCTCTGATATTGTAGTGTTGTTACTACTTACCATGGCTGCAAAATAGACACTCTTATGAGGAACAAGCAGTTTGTCCCTCAGGTATGGATTCTTCGAATGCCTACGAAGGAGTCCCCAGTCTATAACAATGTCCCAGAATGTGTTCATCCCTATCGCTACACCTGAACTTACAAGAGCCAAAATCATCCATTTGCGTCCCTTTTTCAGTTCATACGCTGTTCTTATGATGACAGCAATGATTGTCAATAAGTACTTCAGAGCATTGTATCCATGTACTGAATCTTTTTCTTCGCATAATCTGCGTAGGCACTGCAATAGAAATTAGAAAAAGATGATATTCAATGTGAGTTAACAAGTGAAGCCACTAACAAAAAAAAGAGAATGGATTTGTGTGGTACCTGTAAGAAGCGGAGCCAGTAAGGTATAACAGCAACGACGAAATAGAAGGCATTGTAAACACCATGACTATGACACTTGTTTTGTCTTTGCAAGTATTCACCTAAGCCATAGTAGCAAATGAATAACTCTAAACTCCTTATAGCTTGTACCTGAAATGACAACACCCTATTATTCTAAGTCATCTTTTGTCAAAACAAAGACTAACGCAAGTATCAGATACAAAAACCTGACTGGTTAGGTGATCTGCCAAGAAAAAATCCGGAAGTGTAACCTGTGATAACGAATAAAAGCATGAAGATGAGATCTTTGATGTTCTTGGTTACATATACACGAAAATTTCATACACTCACCTCGTAGAGAGGAGCACAAACGCAATGTACCAGTGTTCGAATGAAGAATAACCGACTTGAGCGGTATATGATGTTAAAAGGACAAAATAGTATGACAAGAACAATCTGCAAACGAAAAGGGTTGTTCAAGCTTAACATATTATTGCATCTTATTAAATAATGCATAACTATACAGATTCTAAACAGATGAAAGATCTTACAATGACCAACCCCAAAGGGATAACTTGAGGTAGTGTCTTGTGATCTTTTATCTTCCAATCCATTTCAAGCTGCAAATTTAGCAGGAAACAGATGAAAGCAAGCATCGCAAGACCGGTACTTACCAGAAATACTTCTCTGTAACCTAACTCTGTTCCTTGCTTAAAACCAAAGATGAAAGTATAGTTGACTCTATAACGCCTCCAAAAGTATATATTTGCTGAGTACATCAGCATATGAAGAATGATGTATCCAAATAAGCTGCATGACAGAAGCAATGTTTGCGAGTGTGAGAAAAGAAAGACCTACTTTTAGGAACACATGCTCTTAAGTCAGTGAATAGAATCAATAATTGCCTGTAAAGTGGGATAATATTCGCCATGTATTTAATTCCGGACTCCTTCTCCATGATCTTTCTACTTTCTATCTTGAAAACAACAGCAATGATCAGTGCAATTGAGAAACCAGAAAAGAAACCTGTGGAAAGTTGAATAACAACAATCAGTGAAGAAATGTAACATCAATGAAATCTCACCTAGATTCCCTTACCAGAGAAGAAGGTATCCCTGTGCCTTTCCTTTTTAACTTTTGGCCTTAAACACTTCATGCCTTCTCTTCGATTTCCGCTTGAAAAGTGCTTAACGAAAGTTACCTCTACTCTCTCCAGGAGTCTGTTAATCTACATCAGGTTACAGTTAACAACATACACAATGTAAAACTGACTTTAAGTCTGAAATAGTCCACAAACCTCATCAGAACTCCCAATCAATGAATTATCCACAATTTTCATGTAGTTCCGGGACGCGTTCCTTGAAGCAATCTACACATTAAGCAGGAAAATCCACAGCATGACTCTGTTGCTCATGCAAATATTTTGCTCTATGTAAGATATGAGACAAGCTCTTTATATCTAACCTTCTCATACTTTTTCATGATCTTTGAAAATGCTAGAAGATTCATAAAACTGATTCAAATTTCAAAGACATTGAAAAATCAGTTCAAAGAAAAAATTAGCTTGAGGAATTGAACTTTGGCTGACTTTCTTCCTACCTGTATTCCTTCAGACGGCGGAGTTTCTGATAGAACTCACTAAAAACAAGCCTCAACTGTTCCTCTGCTTTCTTTAATTCTTTCTTGGAGATTGGTTCATCATTTTTAGAATCACCAAAAACTCCTATTAATGAAGATAGAGGAGATTCAAGCACATCATTCATCTTCACACGCTGGAGTATTTCACGGAGATCCTGCTTCTCACCAGTACCAATATCCTCTTCAGTCCCATCAGAATGAGAAACTGGCACAATGTCAGCTACCATATGGGAGGCATCTTCTTCAGAAATGCTAGTTTTGTCAATACCGTGTACCACATCAATGTTCGTATTGCCTGCACATAGATCAAGAATTCAGCAAACTGAAAAGAGAACCATCGAATCATAACATGCTTCTGATAAAGCATTCTTGTACCATATATATGCTTACCTGGTGTTCTCATTGTGCTATCGGATGTATCAATTACGACTTTATCAGAGGGATGCTTCTCCAAATTAAGGTTATTTGCATCAGGTTTGTGAACCTTGACTCGCAATGCAATCAGTGCATCCATTTGTTTATCTAGCAAGCCCGCTTCCTCCAGCACTTGATCAACTTTTTCCCGGTAGAATTTGTTAACTTTGTTTAGATTCTCATCGAGCTTTGTGAAGAAGGATTCTTCGAGTTCCCATCCTTCATCAGATATCTTTAGAAACTTTGTCCTATACAGCTTACGAGAATCATCTTGTTGCACCGTGTCAACTTTAATGACTTGGTCCTCAATGTCGCCTTCATATGCATTGTTCCTATGATGGAAAGACAATCCACTAAAGGAACGGTGCAACGCTTCTGCTTGCTGCGACACTTTGGAGGCTGCTCTAGTCAGTCTACTGTGTTTGTGGCTGCGAATTTCTTTTAAAACCCTCTTTAACCCATTGTAATCCATATAAGCTTCTACCCACTCTGGCACCATTTGCTTCTTAAATATTTTCCCGAACTTCATTTTGCAAATCAAATCGATGCTATCACAAACATAAGACGAAAACAACAACTCTAATGAGAACTTTGTGAAATCCTAACTGAAACTTCGCGTTATATTCGAGTGCGAAGGATCAAAACAGATATGCATGCTGTGCAGCCAGAAAATTAGCAAGATCTAGGGTTCATTCCGTAACTACATTTCGCCCAATTTTGATATACAAAATAATCACAATAACCATAAGACTGTGCATTCATGGAGATAGATACCTTAATGAGGAAGAAACGTAGAGGGAAAAAGTGACTAAGCTCGCTACTTAGTTAGGAGATTCTCTGCAAAATTTTGAGTTACACCATTGACGAAGAAGAAGAGAGACGTCGGAACTTGAAACGACTCTCTATTTACTCTAGTCTCTCGCCGACTACTCTGTGTAGTATTAGTTGGTTACGGCAAGAGATCCTCTGCGGCTGAAACCATATTGTCTCTCTTTTAAATAGCCATTGGATGTCATGTGACCACCGTTGGATGCGAACACGTGTTGATCTGATTGCGCATTATTTTGGCCGACCAGAGCTTGACACGTGTTGCTTTGTAGGCTCCACTGTGGCAGTAAAACCGCATAGATTGGCAGTATGGACCTTTTTAAGACTTTAAGCTTAAGTAATTAAAATCCCACCATTTTTGGGGCTAATCTCTGTAGTTTCTATTGTTTTTAGTCTAAGCTGTACATCGAAATTCATTTGCAAACCTTTCTAAACTACTTCTACTTTGGTCCAAAGATGTAGAAAAAATGTAGATGTTGATTCATTAACCTTTAATATGACTCATGAGTTTATTTAAGTAGAAAATAAGATGGCACGTGTTTTCAACTAATTATGAAAAAAGTAATTTAATGGATAAATTCGTATCATGACTCCTATTATTTTCTAGTTTACATTTCTTAATATTCTCATGCAAGTATTTATTTTTTCTTTGTTTTGTTGGTTGTTTTTGTTTTGAACTAATTAATAGAAATCTTTTTCCTATTTTTCTTAACTAATTTCTTTGTTATTTACTTTTTCTTCATTAGTCATATGAGTTTTCATTTACTAATTTATTATTTTCTCCAAATTATTTACTTTTTAGGTATAGTAGATAGTTTATATTTTTACTTTTCTACAGTTATGACTTATGAATATGATAGAGTCAGAAGTTTTTAAATATAATTTAATATTATCATTTCCTTTCAAAAGAAAATATTTAACTAATTTTCAAGAGACTAATATCCACTTAATGTATATAGATATATACATATATAATTTAATTGAAATTTAGGAATTTTTTAATCAATTTTTGTATCTATAAATAAATATTTTTAATATATTTAAAATAAATTATGTCTCCGATAAAAAATAAAGTCTGAATTTGCCCTGATATAACCTATAACATGTTTTAAGAAGCAAGAAGCATATTGATTTTGTAGGAGAAATCCAAATGAAATACGCAAAAAAAAGTACGACCAAAATATGATGATTTTCATCCTTTTTGAAGATTAGAATTCACATAGCAAGTCTTGAATCAAAATATGAGAGAGATGATCATGTTGATTTGCTTTTGCATTTGATTTAGATATATGAGAGTCCTATTATTTGGCCCATTAAAATATTTTAAATCAACGTGTTCGGATCCGACTTTTTTTTCACGGGTTACAAAAAAAAAAAAAACCAATAAAGAACACACAAAGAAGGCATAAAAAATACTGTTAGCTAAGAAGTAGATTGCTCACTAACTTTGCATGATTGAAAAACAGACCATAGAGAGATATATGAAGTCCATGAATCTTTCTCTATAACCTTATTTTTCAGATTCAAAGAAGTGTGAAAAATGTCGATATGGATGGTTGTAGCATGCATGGTGGTATCATGGATCTTCTTGCACAGATGGGGACAGAGGAAGAAGAGAGGTCCAAAGACTTGGCCTTTAGTTGGAGCAGCGATCGAGCAGTTAGCCAATTTTGATAGAATGCACGATTGGCTCGTTGAGTATCTTTATGACTCAAGAACTGTAATTGTCCCAATGCCCTTCACTACCTATACATACATAGCAGATCCCATCAATGTTGAACATGTCCTCAAAACCAATTTCTCCAATTACCCAAAGGTGAAAGAGGACCAAAACTCTTTTATATCAATAATATATTCACATATGTGTTGTGACTTTCATTTTATGTTAAGGGAGAGACGTACCATTCATATATGGAAGTTTTATTGGGTGATGGGATATTCAATTCAGATGGTGAGCTTTGGAGGAAGCAGAGGAAAACCGCGAGTTTCGAATTTGCTTCCAAGAATCTAAGAGATTTTAGTACTGTAGTATTTAAAGAGTATAGTCTTAAGTTATTCACCATCCTTTGTCAAGCATCTTTCAAAGACCAACAAGTTGATATGCAGGTAAAAACATAGGGGATGGACATTTTAACCGAACCAAACCGAACATCTAGTATCGAGTAAACCGAACGGTAGAACATTAAATTTAGTTTGGTTTTCGGTTCGGTTCAAAAACAATTTTATTTTACACTACATTAACCAAACCGAACCGAATTTGCTAAAATTAACCAAATAAACCAAAAATTATCCAAACAAACCGAAAATTAATTAAAAAATTAACCAAAATTTTACCGAACCGAACATCTAGTATCGAGTAAACCAATCGGTAGAACATTAAATTTAGTTTGGTTTTCGGTTCGGTTCAACAACAGTTTTATTTTACACTACATTAACCGAACCGAACCGAATTTGCTAAAATTAACCAATTAAACCAAAAATTATCCGAAAAAACCGAAAATTAATAAAAAATAAACCAAAATTTAACCGAACCGAAATATGTTTAAGACTCCAAACCAAAAAACCGAACTTTAAAAACGAAAACCGAATCAAACCGAAATTATGTGTCGGTTCAATTCGAAAAAAAACCGAACAAACCGAACCGAATGCCCACCGGTATAAAAACCCATCAAATCTGTGAACATGTTTTGTATCCTCTTTCTCATATCCATTTTTGTTGGTCCTAGGAATTGCTGATGAGAATGACTTTAGACTCCATATGTAAGGTTGGATTTGGTGTGGAGATAGGGACATTGGCTCCAGATTTACCAGAGAATCGCTTTGCGAAGGCTTTCGATACCGCAAATATAATTGTAACACTTCGTTTCATAGATCCTCTTTGGAAATTGAAAAAGTTCCTTAACATTGGCTCTGAGGCACTCCTTGGTAAGAGCATCAAAGTGGTCAATGATTTCACTTATTCAGTCATTAGAAGAAGAAGAGCAGAGATATTAGAGGCACAAAAATCTCCTGCCAACAATAAGGTATACAACTCAAAATTTTTTCTGAAAAATATGAAAGAATATAGATCCAAAAATATTATAAAAAGAACCCAAAAATGAATTGCAACATATTTTAAAGAAAGATTATTATTAATAAAATTTTGAAATAAAAATTCAAAATGTATTTTATACTATATAAAAATTGGAAAAATCAGAAAAAATTTTAAAAAATTTAAAGGGAGCAAAAAAATATTTTACTCTAGGCATGATGATTTTTGACCGGTCTACATAGACCATAGTAACATTTTTGCTTTCTTCTCAAAATCTTATTGTATCAGATGAAGCATGATATACTCTCGAGGTTCATTGAGATAAGCGATGATCCAGAAAGCAAATCAACAGAGAAAAGCCTTAGAGATATTGTCCTTAACTTTGTAATTGCTGGAAGAGATACAACAGCAACAACTCTCACTTGGGCTATATACATGATAATGATGAATGAACATGTTGCAGAGAAACTTTACTCAGAGCTACAAGAACTCGAAAGAGAAACAACAGATGAGATGAAGACATCATTACATCACAACGATACAGAGGATTTCAAGTCGAGAGTAACACAATTTGCAAGACTATTGAATTACGATTCCTTAGGAAAACTACATTACTTACATGCTGTAATAACAGAAACACTTCGTCTCTACCCTGCAGTTCCTCAGGTATGTACCAATAATCCACCAAATTCGGGACTAGGGTCGGCTCAAAAATAGTATGGCCTCTCGTAAAACATAATTTTTGGACTTTTTATTTTAATTTTTTTTTTAAATTGTTAAATAACACTACTAAATGTTTATGTGTTATCAACCATAAAATTTATTCAAATATTGTATAATATATATGAGCCTTTTTAATAACTTTAAAAAATTTATATATCTAATTTTTCAAAAAATAAAATAAAATGAATCTCTAGATCAATAGTAAATGCAGAGCCGGAGCTGAGATTTTAGGGTTTCAGAGCCGTCGCATTCCTTGTCTCCTATATAAACCGCCAATGTTGGGACCTAAACAAAGAAAATTTGAACACTTTAAAGCTGTTTGTAATTGTAGGATCCAAAAGGAGTATTAGAAGATGATATATTACCAAATGGAACAAAAGTAAAAGCCGGAGGGATGGTTACATATGTTCCATACTCAATGGGTCGAATGGAATATAATTGGGGATCAGATGCATCATTGTTTAAACCAGAAAGATGGCTTAAAGATGGAATCTTTCAGAATGCATCACCATTCAAGTTCACAGCTTTTCAAGCTGGACCTAGGATATGTTTGGGAAAGGATTCAGCTTATCTACAGATGAAGATGGCACTGGCGATTCTTTGCAGATTCTATAGATTCCATTTGGTGCCAAATCATCCTGTCAAGTATCGGATGATGACGATTCTATCTATGGCGCATGGTTTGCAGGTCACTGTATCCAGACGATGATAGGTTAAAAAAAAGGAAAAGATAGAACAATAAGTAAAAGAAACTACACAAGTCCATGTGAAATTATCCAATACAAACTTTTATAGCTCTTTTGTTCTTAAATCACTAAATAAGATCAAACAAAATTTCCATTTTAGTGCAGTGAATTTCAATCAGAAATTTTAACTCGTTCTTAAAATATTAAGAATCTCGAATTAAAAAAAATATCCAAGCAAAACCCACCATGAAATATTAGAAATTTCCCCATTAAGACTAGGGAATCTTGACGTAGTGGAGTATTTTCCACTAAATTTTTTTCATGATTTTATATTTCCTAGTGGAATAAATTGAACTTTGTTTTCATACTTTCCAATTTAAATGGTACAAATTTAGAAAAATATACAGTTCCATTAAATTTTATTATACTCAAATGGTATGAATTTAAGAAATGTTTAATTTTCCCAAATTTTGTTCCTCTATATACCTAACCATTTGCATCTTTTGTGTTTCAGTCTCCACCCTAAAAAATATTTCTCTAGCCGTGACACATCTATCATTTAAAAGTTTGGTTAACTTAATAAAATTTTCTAAAGTTTGCTTTGGTGTTTGTTTTTTATTTATTTTGTATATGATGTAATATGTATATTGAGTTAGATAAACTAAGTAAAAATGGTTTACGTATTTCGCGGGAAAACACATTTTTTTACTTTTTTGCGGAAAAACCTAACTTTTTAACGATGTTAGTGCGAAGACGTGTTTTTTCTTCAAATTTTATGAAAATAGTGATTTTTACGATTTTGGCGAAAATTTTTTGACTTGTTTATTTGTGGTAGTATATGATTTTACGATTTTGGAGAATAACAAACTTTTATGATTTTTGTGCGGGAAAATGCAATCTTATGGTAAGACAAGAAACTAAAATCAAAACAAACAAGAAAATGACTATGGACAACTCATTCATATATGGTCAATTTTGAATATGATCATTTATTGGTTTATTGTCCATAAACCGACCAAATTATAGTATTCATATGAACATGTCCATTTGAACAAAAAATAACCAACCAGTACACTAAATGATTAAAAGAAGCTCAACGTACAATAAATATTTCTTTTGGTCATCAAGTAGTTACATTAAGATTAGGAAAGAAACCCAAAAAGGACAGATACAAACCCACTATGGAGTAGAACATGATCCCTCATAGGGGATAAAGAAATCGATATGAAATCGAAGAAGTAACTCCAACATGCTAATATAACTCCCAATAGAGCTATGAACAAGTCCTACCATTATAGGACAATGACAACTCCCCTTCAACTGCTAGTATTACTGTGGATGCTAGAATCTATAAGATGATTTTGTTAATTTGATCTTAATGAGGAGTTCGATTATTCTTGTTTAATAAGAAAAAAAGCGCAACACAAATTATTGAAAAATGATTTTATTGATCTGAATCAGGTTGAATACACTTATGTTTTCAGTTACAAATGATTTCGCGAAAGTAATTAGAAAATTGGCCAAAAGATCATTTTCCTTCTCTTCTTCTTCTTTCCTTTGATAATACCCCTGCTCCGCTTGGGTCGTTCCGATCTTCTCGGTTAGTTGACATTCCTTTGCTCCTATTATCTCGGCGAATTCCTTCAAACTCAGAACCGCCTTGACTTAGCCATTACTTGCTCAGCTAGCACTTATATCCTTCTCAGTCCGACTACGTCCTGAGTATTCAATTGCCTTTCTAACGTACTCAGGCATACAACCTCCTTAGTTAATCCCATTTGCGCTTTAATACATATTGGGTCAGCTCAGGTGATGGTACTAACTAAGGCGAAATCATGCTGAGAGGGTTTTGACACCAACAATAACTAGCATGGAGTGGTTGTTCTGCTCTAGTTAGGAAAAGTAAACTAACCTTAAGCAATCCTAGATGACAAAGAAACCCAAAAGCTAAAGTACTAAACATAGCAACGACATAATAAAAGCCTAAAACTAGTACATCAGAACAAAAAGGATTATTCCAAACACAATAAGCCCAAAGGAAGCCAATCCTGGAAAGCGCTTTGAAGTTGCGCCGTATCTCGACGAAATCCGAAAAGCCACCGCAATGCATCACAACCACCGGACATCTCTCCACGACGTGTGTTACAACGGCCCAAGAAAAGAAACAAACCGCCAAAGCCCATTGGAAAGGTCTAGAGACCCAACCATCAAAATTTCCCGTGATGTCAACGCCACCGTCCACAACCTGAAGGAACCGACTCACAATCCACCGCAACCGCCACCAAGGAAACTCCCGCCATGACCTTCCGGCAAGAACACAGAGCCGATCCAAGCAGATCCCTGGAGAGGATGCAAGAGCCGACCATGCATGAGCAGCAGGTCCAAATGGAGAACGGTATCTGCGCAGCCAAACGAAAATCAAAGCAGGGTGCCACCAAAGATGGTAAAGTCGCACCACCCACTTCCGATCAACCAAAGTCAAATCGGATCCAGCAAAGTAACAGAGCATCTCGCGCATGCAAGCACGAGATGATATGAAACCCCACCGGAAACCACCGTCATACACCAAAAGCTTGAACGAAATCTGAGAACAAGACGGCGGAGAGAGGACCACCAACCACCACACACCAATAGGTTGAACGCCGGAAGGGAAGAGATCAACACGGAAGGGCAAGGCCAAAAAACCGAAAGAGAAGAACAAAGGAAAAAAAGAAGAGAAAGGTGAAGAAATATATACAGATCCGGCGCCGGCACAAGGTCGGACGTCGGCGGAACCAGTATCGCCGGTGAAGTCGAGAAAAAGCAGAGTATAGAGAGAAGGGAGAGGTTTTTAGGCGTACAATAAATATAAATTCTATGAAACGGTTAGGCGGCTGCGTTGGTTCAGTTTCTTCAGCTAAAATTCTTGGTCAGGTTTAGCTCGAGACCTGATGGATTCCTGCCTTCTTCATCCCAGTTTTAAGTCGCTAATGTTCTGACGTATCTGACATCGACATTTCAACGGATTCCAATCCTCTCTAGAGGTCTTGTTCCTGCCTGTTGGGCATGGGTTAGCACCCGCCCAGAAGCCCATCAAGAATCCAGCCC
>OVAV01000119.1:0-24684 GCA_900406375.1 Iberis amara | reverse complement strand
CCCGCGAAGTCTCTCATATTTGAAATGTAACATCGTATTGACACCGGGATAAAATTGAAAGTTTCGGTGAAACCTCAGAGGGCGTTCCACATGCCAGTTTATGCGCACTCGGATATAGTCAAGCCTAGCTTCAAAGTGTGGATTGAATTCCACCTCCATTACAGGACCAAGTGCATCTGCAATATGTTCAACCACAGCTTGATTGAGATACTGCAAAGGAATACCTCTTATCTGAATCCAGAAAGGGATGTGATTAAGCTCCACTTGATCATTTCCTGGAAGCCAGCGCTGTATGACCAGCATTCTTTCGGAAAAGGCCCATGGACCTCTTCTTAACACCATCTCCAAAGCCTATGCCGATGAGAATACAAACTGGAAACGTTGCCCTTCTATGATTCTGCCACGAATTACGCCAACTTGTCCCCAACTTCTCGGTAAATTTATGATTATGGATCGAAGATTCTGTTTCCTTGGCATTAGTGGCCTACCGATGAGGCTGTGTTGATTTTCATACACTGCCTGGCTTACAATGTCCATGGGGAGTAACACTGGAGGATCATTCATACCCAATTCGATACGCTGAATTCCTTGCCCAATGTTTTCAGCCATGATCAAATTAACCGTCGGAATAGATTTCAGAGTATTGTGTATTGAGTAGAGGGATGGTTTTAGAAACCCAAAATCCTTTAAATACGAAATCGATGAACGTGTGTAGCCATGAGTAACTGCCGAGAAGATGGTCCGAAGATATCGGATTAACTTCCCTTGAGAATTTCTTCGAAATAAAATTAATACTTCGGTGAGTGACATCGAAATCCTTAACCCAATAAGCCTTGAATCTCGGTAGAAATTTTGAAAATTACTTAATAGATTTTCTTTTTAAATAAAAGAAAAAAGAAAGAAATAAAGAAAAAAAAATTGGAAGATAATATTTAAAAACTGAATTAAAAAGCCTCGTGTCTCTCTCTAAGGTTTTGTCCAAAACGAACATATGGCCCAAATAATTGGTTTTTATTTTTCCAACTAGATTACATAAACAAACATACACAATATCGATGTCCATAAAAGGGCAGACCCGGAAACAAAGGCCAATAACTAGCAATACAACATAGAAGAAAGAGGCGAACAACAACAAAGGTGCCAACAAAAAACGCTGGTGGAACCAACTAAAGACTCGACCAACCAACTTATCCCTAAACTGAAGGACCCTGAAAGCATAGAAGCTACTAGATCGCCTGGAACTCGGGAAGAGAAGAATGACCGCTACAAAAAAGACAAACTTCGAGGGAAGACGGAGAGAAGGCATTCGTCAAGAAACCACAGCAAACGAGCATGGACGGGGTCGAACGAAGACCCAAAAACAGCTTCAAGGGTCAGGAGGAGAGGAGCGAAAGATCGATCGAGAAGCGAGAACCACCGAGCGAACGATGATAGCCCGACACCAAACCAGCTGAAGTGAGCACCACCGAGAAAAAGTGAGAAGAGAGGAGCAGCTCCGGCCGGAAAATGAGTCGACAGAGCCTAACCAACAGATCATTCTCTCTAAACAACCAAACTGCGGCGAGGCTTCAAAACGAAATCGGAGACAGCAGACGCCAAAAGACCATACTTGAAAACCAGCACTATGAACACCGAACCGCTTACTACCGGAAACACTTTACCACCAAAGGTGAAGCATATGACCGAAATCCAAAATAAAGAAACAACAAACATACGGAGACGAAGCCAAACACAAGATCCACCCAAGCCTTCGACTACACTAGAAGCTGACCAAGAAACTAAAAAAACAGATACCTAGCCCAAGACTAAACCGAGAAAAAACCAAGCATAGCAATACCATCGTAAACAGAGTAATACACCGAACCACACAAGTCGAAGACTAATCGAGTCCTATACCTTCTCTAGCGAAGTGCGACCAGATCCCACCGGTCCGATGAGGAAGCGGCAGACTGAGACTGGTGGATCAGAGCCTGGCCCAAGGAAATCCGGCGTCACACATAACCACCGTCTCCGAACTCCGAAACCGCCACCAACCGAGAAGAGAGGAGACTCACCGAGAGAAGCAGAAGGACTCACTCTAGCGAAGAGGATCACTACAACAACCTTCCTTCCGGCCGAGACGAGACGGTCGCAACAACCCGGAACTTCACACCTGAGATGGGAAAGGCGACACCACCCAAACACCATTACAAGCTCTGCTCAAAATAGAAAAAAAGAGAGAGAGGAAGGAGAGGCCGACGGCGGCGCTATGAGAGTTGACGACCGCCGGCCAAAGCAATAATTGAGAACGACGCTAAAATTGGTGAGAGAACAGTTGCGCTAGGGTTATTTTTTTCGCCCAAATAATTGGTTTAAGTATATAATATGGTCTAAATCCAAAAGTGATATGTTTTGATAAGAGAGTGTAACATGCAACGCTTTCTTTTCAAAATCTAGATTTTTTTTTTGGTGTGATTTCAAAATCTAGATCTAAACAGTACAAGAAAACAAAACAAAAAAACAAACGAAAGCTAGTCATTTAGCAACAATTCAGAAAAAATAAAACAAAGAAATAAATTGAAATCAAAGAAAAACCAAAAAAAGCATAATTAATGTGAATATACGTCCCTGAAAGCATTACAATAAAAACAAAAAAGGCTTACAAAGCCTAGCTATGATGTATAATGTATTTCGCAACTTTTTTACTAATCATCAACTCGACGTGACCACCTAGCAGAACCTGCACTAGCCAAACCCGAATAATAATCTCCTACGTTTGCAACAAACAAAGGATCTCTCTCTTCAATCTTTCGCGGGTCATATCGCTTACAACCATGATCGTTACCTTCATCAGATTGTTCCAGGTCTTCTGTTAAATCTTCCATTGTCTTCTTCAGATTAGCCTTACTCATCTGTGCAGCCTCTCCTGTTGAAATCCCTACCATTGTTATCTTTGGTAAGAAAGGACTCATTTGCATTTCTCTCTCTCTACATTCAGTATCCCTGAAACCCGCAAAAGCTTATGTGGTTATGAATCTTTTACTCTTTTCTTTTTGTTTTCAAATGTTTGAGAACGGTTGATACCTTTGATCTGATGAATCTTTATGATGAGCTTGTTCTTTTTTCAACCCCGAGGGATTAAGCCAATCTCCAAAAGGAAACCAGAGATTTTGCTGTCTTTTTCCGTCTTCGCTTGAATTATCATCTTCTACGTTAAGCAGTGATGCAGAAGTATCTGCTTCCACCGAATCACCAAGACACCTAGTTGATGATCCTGATGCTCTTTGGATGGAAAATGCACTCCTGAGAGCAACGAGAGAAAGAGACGTTTTATTAAAGAGGCATTTAAAAAGTGCTTTAAATGTTGGTCTATGTACACTCAATTAGATTTACTTGCACGGATATACAACAAAATTCCAATACAGACACAACTGAAAGTCAATGCCATTTAGGTGGTTTTTTTTTGCTGTCAATGTGACATAATGGTTACACCTAGGCGGAAAATCTGTCGGGTTTAAATAAAAATACCAAATGACCAATGTTTTCTTGGATGTAACCTAGCTTCTAAATACAAAAACTGGTGACCTAGCGTCGAGGAGATTGTAAAAAGCACAGAAAAAATACAATGCATGATGAATATACCTTCTTTCGAAAGAATCAACTAAATAAGGTAATTTTGGCTGGATCCCAGTCGCTTTTCTAAACCATCTACTACCTAGAAGTACTCTGTCAACGGCATATAAGAGCTGAATCTCTGCAGCCTTTGCCACAACACTCAAAGGAATTCCGGAACTGCCAATCTCATCCATGGCTTCTTGAACCTGCACTTTGTTTAACAAGAGGATAAAAACCATACGTTTTTAGAAATTATGATACCCAAGAATAGTCATTATCAATATATCCGTCTACTAGAAACAATGAGCTACCATGGTTAAAATTCATTATCTATACAGGGGAGAAGCAACAACAACAAAAATTCTACGACAGTAGCTCTTGCTACTGATTATGGTAATTACACAGGTCAATGTTTCCACTTTTACATCCTTATTTTATCAAAACAAGAATCAATTAGTGTACCTCTGGCGGCTCTAGCATGCTATCTCCCATCTCTTCCATAACCTCTGCAGCTAAGCTATCATCAACAACATCTCTACGTCGTTGAACATGCCGGGTTTGGATTAAAGAATGAAAATGTTGATCTACCGACTCTTCAAGAATGTTATCTAGTACAGCTTTATCAAAGAAGTATGGGGTATACCTGGTAAAGTTAGATCAAATCAGATTCCAAAAAAAAATCCCAGGACTTTTCATACCATGGTAAATGCTTCAACCAAAAATTTTCACAACTACCATTTGAAACTGCAAAAAATTTAAAAGCCGAGTGTTCTGATAGTAAAATTTGGAGGGAGTTTACTTCATGGAGATGATACAAGCTAAATTACTTACACTTCCTACCAAATTCATATTGTATCGCATCAGTAAAGCTCACCACTTAATCCCATCTGCAGTTGCAACAGCAATGTCCAAGTTTTGAGCACCGAAGACAGGAACGCCCTCCATCTTTTGTTTTTTCCCATTTGATGGCATTGACTTGAGAAGTTTGTTGGCAGCCTTCACCTGCAAATCAGAAATCATTTCAGTTAGAAACATGATAATTAAAGGATCAAAGAAATGCATGTCACACTGACGTGATTTACCTGTCTCTCATTTGGAACAAACTGAAATAAGTGGGGCTTCTCCTGAAGAAAATGAAGCAAATTAAATTCAATGTCTCCTACAATACAAACTATGTAGTATATAATAACATACTAATTCGAGTCAGAGCCTACCTTAAAATGCTCGTATGCCAAATCAAGTCGACAAGCACCAACCACTCCACTCGGAATATTTAGTTTTTTAACATATGAAACTGAGAAAACAAACATCATTTCAGGGGATTATCCAAACCCGAAAAACATAACAGTGTTAAGATGCCTTCAGAATCTCCATTGCCCCACACATTTAAAATTATTTCAGCCTAATTCGAGACCAGAAGCTCTAAAAAAGAAGAAGCAAGCAGTATCTAGACTTTGTTATTGAATAAAAGCTAAGGCTTACAAAGAGAATTGTCAATGCACCTGCATCACCAAGATCCATGAAAAAGCGGAACACGGGGCCATTCCTTGCACTCTTCTTAGTGATTGTAGCAAACATTTTCTTTAGCCACTCGGGTGTTCTGCATATTAGAAGATAAACAAACATGAGACTGAAACTGGAAACATAGAATTTAAACTATTATAATGTTAAGGAATTGGGAATATAAGTGTCTAAAATCTTATCCTAATTTCGTTATAACTGAATCTATCATATACATGGAGAGTCGTAGGTGAGTGTTTGTATAGACATGATTCAAAGCACTTGGAAAATTAGAACAACGAGAGTTGTCAGATATATATGTGAACAGCATCTTGAAGCCACTGATTCAATCTAAAAAAATAACATATATAACCCTAGAAATTGAGCGAAAGACACATGGAACCATGGTAGAGTAAAAGAACTAATAATCTATGCTCATGGAAAATGAATCGACACTAAAATTCGAGTGAGAAATAAAGTAAGAAGAATAATAACCTCTTGGAGATAAAAGGAATGTCGAAGTGCGTAGAAACCGCCATGAGACCAGTCCCAGTAAGGTCACACATACTGAAAACCTGACCGACGAAGGCGGGTCCACCACGCTTCCCATCAGAGCTGAGAGATGAAATCCTAATCGTTGAATTAAGGCCAGAAGAGGACGAGGAAGAGGATGTTGTCCTCTTGACCGTCGGTTCGAAGGAGGAGACATCATCGGATACCGAGAATCTAAGTGGGAAGCATACACGAGACGGCGCCGTTTTCGGAGGGAAGAGAGGAACGATAGAAGAGAAGGAGTTGGCGGCGCTGTGAATAAATTCGGCGGTGATGTTACGGCGATGTTGTTTGTCCGGAGAAGCCATTACCTGATTGTTCGGCCGCTCTCTGCCTTGTGCGCAGATTGAAGCAGATGTTTTTTTTTTTTTTAATTCCATCTGGTGGATTAGGTTTTAACCGAAATACAAAACCGATCTAAAATCGGTTAAAAAGGTAGACATAAAACACAACAACAAAACCGATAGAGAAAACATTCATAAAACACAAGCAAAAGTCGGCAGAAAATTTGATTTTTTCGGAGACGAAGACCAAAAAAGGCAGACAATAGGTAGGATATAAACTAAGCTTCTCACCAAATGCCGACTTCGCCCAGCACGAGATAGACTCTGAGTAAACTGACTGATTGATTCCAAAAGTCCAACATCAAACTGAAGAAGATTGGAAGACCTAAAGAAGCATCGGACCAACCGAGAATGCTATAAACTCCTCCCATAGTGGATTTAGAACTACTTCACGATTAAAGACAATGATGAACCGGTAAGATATACTCGATGTGTCACCAGAACTCATCGATCTTCCGGACAAGACTGAGTCTAGCCGACTCCTAAACGCCAAAAAGCATACCAGAACAAGATGTGATCTCAGCCAGACCACTAATTAGAGACAAGAAGCGAGAATGCTTGGATCCCAGAATAACCGAACACCAAAGGTTCTGAAAACCAGCTGAGGGAACCGAGAAGAAACAAGGACCAACCAACAAACCACAAACTCAAATGAAACACAAACGAAACCAGAACCAGGCAGCTTACCAATGAAAACTCGAGAGAGACCAGTGGCAAGGAAACCCGAAAACCCCATACCCGGATGGACCGTAGAGATGAGGAACCTCACACCTACTCCTTCACAGACGAGAACGCCGCAACATCTACTTCGGGAAGAAAATGTCTGTCGAACCACCTAAACAGGAGCTAGAAGCAAAGCCCGAGAGACTAACCACCGGCTGAAGCAGATGACTTAATAAAAAGAAAACAAATTACATAGAAAAAAATAAAAAAATACTCGACCAAAATTATTAAATTAACGTTTCATTTGTCACTACCAAAATTAAAGTTAGTTGACAAAAAAAAAAGAATAAGTATTGAATGTTATGAATAAGGTTTGTGGAAAAATTTGTATATTTTATAGGATAAAAGGAAAGGTATATAAAAGAATATAATGAGTATATTTTAAAGAATAGTTAATTTATAATATTTAAAGATATATATTAATGAGTATTTACATAAATATTATTTTTGGATGTTCATTATAGTAAAAATTTATAATATTCATAACATTTGTTTTGTTAAAATATTGTTAGGAAAATCTAGTGAGAAAACCACGGTTAAAAGAAAAAAATGCAATGCGTATTTATTCCTTTTATGAGTATGTCATTTAAAATGTTTGAATCAATATGATTTAATATGTCGGACTAATTTCTTACACGTTATAGTTGGAAACGGTTTGGTAAATAAGTTGGTTAAATTTTCACTTAAAGTAAATGTAGTATATATATACATCATCATTCTTCCGTTGTTCGTGGGTCTCATAAATAATTTATCTTGATAATTATATTTGTTTCTCTCAGTTTTATTATTGTCTGAAAAATATTCTCAGAATTGACCGATTTTCATTTTACTAATATTTCTTAAATTTTTATCATTTATGTGTTTTTGTACTACCTGTTTAAAAATCTTCAAAGAAAGATCTAGTGAGATGAAAACTAATAATAAAGGAATAGTCATCCACATTATTATATTTTTCCACTTCGAAGCATCAGTTTATAGAGATATCTTCCAAATATATATACCATCTTTTGAAGATTGTATAAGCATAAGCTTTATAGATGAAACTCGTATAATTATCTTATTATATCTTATATTAGACTTTTTATCCTAATATCTCTTTAATACAATCTTTCAACAAAAAATTTGTACATACAAATTATTCATGCTTTTCTTATAATATTTATTACTTTGGCTTTTTTCATAGTATGAGACTTCATGACCAAATATTTTATAACCTTCTTCAAAATTAAGATTTTATATTTGCACGTGAAATTTATGATATTTATAACAACATAATCTGCAATTTTAAAGAATATTTTTTTTTATTAATTTTAATGAATTATTATCCAATTATATTTACAAGATGCATAAAGTAATAAAAATCATCTTGTATCTCATCTTATTTTCATTTATGTTTCTTACACAATTTATAATACATCTTTATAATCACTTTCGCCAGATAATGTTTGACAAAGTAAAAGCTAATAATTTCATGTATAAGAAACCATGACGAATTCAATACTATACTTTTAATTATAATGAAAAACTCTTATGACACTCGTGTAATAATCTTGTAGAGTTTTTTTTTATCATCGGCTTCTCTTAACAAATACTCATTAAGATGACTAGGTGTATATACTAGCGCTTCGCGCGGGTGAATTATTATTTTTATTTTTTGGTAAAAAGACTCTTCTATGTATTTGTTGTTGCTAGTTTTATATACGGATTTATTGTTCTTTTTATGTTTTTTTATGGTAATGATTATTAAAATTTAAAAGGTTATTCACAGTGCATAATGTAATTAATTATCTAAGTTTGTAGAGTAATAAAACAATATCTCAAGCTCAATACCGATTTTCATACCAAAAAAGCTCATTACTTGTTTAGACTCTTTATTTAATCTATTAATTTTTTTCTCTATCTAATTGTTGATTATTGATTGTTATAATTATAATATACGGGTTTGTAATGTTTTTTTTGCTTCCGTTCATTATATTTTTCTTCTTTTCATATTTCTGTTATAATATATGTTGACATTTTTTGGGCACTTTGGTCTTATTTTTATAAAAGTTTCTCCGACTTTTACTTTTGTTTTACTTATCGCTTTTGTATTTCTTTAATTTTTTCGAACACGTAGTTTGTAGTTAATTTAAATCATAGTCGTTATCTGTTATACTCTTTATGTTTCAAAAAATTATAGTTTAAGGTAAATGTACATCAATTAAGAAATTACAAAATTTCATATAATTTTTTGTTTAGATAAAAATACCATTAACTAAAACTAATTCAACCAATAGTAAAACATTATAAAAAATATGTAAAGTCATAAACAGCAAATTCAATTATTCTTTTGCGTAGATAAATGTGAACAACAATTTTTTAAAAACAATTTTTTTCTTCTCTAAAACTACAATATTTTTGAAACAGAGGGAGTATGTTTTTTTAATCCATTTTTTGGCAATTCTTAAGTTTTTTCAAATTTTTTTAGTTATATGTGGGTTGGTCATGATATACAACTTTTTATGATATATGTATCCGAAAAAAATTGCGTTGATCCGAAACCATGGTCTTTGAATATTAATTTTTGATAAGTTATGATATTTTTTATTCCGGTTCTAGATCTTTATTTTCCATGAATAAACTTTTTTTATTTGAAAAATGAACAAACTAATTTTTAAATACCAAAAAGGACAAGTAGTTATAATTTTTCAATTTAAATATATATTAATATGTGATTTGCAATACATATTACGTAAATTAATATATGTTATGTGTTCTTTTGGGATCCAAGCAAGTTTTTTTTTTCTTAAGTGTTATATATTAATAAAATAAAATTAATGTTTTTGTATTTATTTAGTAAGTATAGTGTTAACTTTTTGAGATATAGTCATATAGTGTAATAAGATAGAAAGTAATAATATATATATATATATATATATATATATATATGACCACAACGTAAAACACTATAAAATAAGGATTATGCTTTTATGAATTACATTCTCATACACTATTATCTGCATCAACAATTTATTATTTAATAAGTTATGGGACCTATAAAAATTGTTGAGGTGGCTCTCTAATAGGAGAGAGTAACTTTCCTATTATATATATATATATATATATTATCTCAATCCGTTCCCCACACAAACATATGTTCGGATAGCCAATGGAGGTTCTTCTCATTGTTCTCCGAGTTGATGCAGAAGATGAACTGCTAATCGTTGATCTGTCACTCTTGGTCCTCTCCATCTTCGATTTCAGAGTTCTTCTTGTCACCAATATTTGTTTATGCTCGATGAACCCAAACTCCAAAAATAAATCCCAAATCGATTTTGACTTCATTAGTTCCAGGTTAATTGTTTATGAAGTATTTATGTCCCATATTGATTTTAAATCACGATTAATTAGTGAAACAATTGCAATTATTAGGTTTACTTAATCAGGGATCAATACTTTTAATCGACTAATTTGAGTGAATTTTTAAAAGAAAATAGAAAATTGTGTACAATTAAATTCACCCGTGAAATTCATGCAGATATAATTTGAACAATAATTGTTGGGGGTGAAAAAATTGGCAACTTTTATATATTTGATGCAATTGATTATACAACCCATTTAATGATTGTAGGGGTTGGATAAGTAGAGCCTAGCCAAAATATCCGCTACAAAATTACAATTCCTAGCTATAGAAAAGAGAAAATAGATGTAGTGTTTAGGTTAAAAAAATCAAATATTTGATATTTTATTGCTAGTTATAAATGAGATTATGTTGAAACAATGACATAATAAAAAAATGTAAATTATTTTTTTGTTGACATTTTGATGATAAGTTTTCAATATATATATATATATATTTTTTTTATGAATCATATATTTTTTTTGGATCAACTACTGGCTGGAGAATACTACGTCTGAACCCATCAAACCTTCATAGAGAATCATTTATGCAAATACTAGGTATGATGATCTTGAAATTCCATTTATACAATTTCGTAAAATAGAAGAAAAAAAATGGGTGTAAGCGGTATGGAAGATATCTTGACATCCCATAGGCAGAAGAAGAAGACCGAAGAGAAAATTAAAAATTAGATTTAGGATCATCATCCCTTATGGGGCCTAAACCGTTTTTCCTCCACCGCTCATTCTCTCCTTGATGCCTCTCATTAGTGATCTTAGCCGACAATCGCTTGACCTCATCGCCCCGCCGTCGGTTCTTCTCCAGCGTGCTGCAGTCCGGGGGCGGTTCTGTTCAGGGATTTTTTAAGCATATTAGGATTTTCAGATTTGGTTCGGGTGGATTCAATTCAATTTGATTTGTAACTAGTTTAAGTTTAGTTTCTGTAAGTTGTTGAATATGGTTGGGATGAATTGTTATATTGGTTTAGGTTCTATAAGAGATGATGAGACTAAATTTAATTCTAAGCTTATATTTGAGTCAAAAAATTAATTTTTAAAAAAAATAATAAATAATGATGGGACTTGGTAGCTAACATATGGTTAGATGGTTAAACAAGTTTGTAAAAGGTTTGGTTTAACAAACTATTAACTTTGATCAAGAAAACCCATTATCTAAGTTTTTTTCCCATAGTAATCCGTTTTAAGCTGGTTAAGGTCAAATTTATATATACAAAACATATCGACCTTCTTCCTTTTCTCTCAATTGTTCGTCTCATGATCAAAAGCATTTAGTAGCGACAACATCAAATGCTTCGTAAAGGGAAAAGAAAAACTCAAAAAGATGTCTTTAAGAAGAAAAAGAAATAAGGGTAAAGAAAAGAAGAGAAGGCGAGCCACTCTCGTTCTACGGGTACCGTACGGAATTAGTACCTGTTTAAAAGAAAAGGAAAAAAAAACATTTTCTGAAAAGAGAGAAAAAACAAGAAAGGTGGCGTCACGTGGGTTGTGTTTTATTTTCTGTAATAATCCCTCGGTGTTGTAAAATGTGAACTGATTGTGTTTCGTTGGACACGTGTCGATACACTACAATGGCAACACCTCTTAGCATATGGCTACAATTTTGATACACATGCCTGTTTCCTCTGTTAGGTGGGACCTACTCAGCTTTTTATTCCCATGTATTTATTGTTAATAAATTTTTTTTTTCCCAATGATACGACACCGTTTTGTTTATGTGTTGTCGTTAGGACAAAAGTACTTAAATCAAATGTATTTATACCGCATTTGTTAGGACAAAAGTACACATCTGTTTCGTGTAAGTTACTTATTTTGAAGCTTATACAAACAAAACACCCAATTTGATTTTAAATTATCACATTCAAAGAGGTTGGAATAAATAAATAGAAATGAACTATTTTGGTTTTTACTGGAGTTTGGATTCAAGTGCGGAAAGAATTATAAGTTTAAAAAAAAAAATTTATAGGATTTTGCTTTAACAATTGATCTCATTATTTGAAATGTATTTCTCCTTAATATTTACAGTGTCGGTCTAACGTTTTTAGATGTTCTACACAAAATGTGCCCCTTATATATATGTCAAACTTTTTAAAAAATAAATTAACTTGACGGTTAGTTATGGTTCAAAGATTAAAGTGACAAAAAACAAAATAAAATAGTTAACTAAGATATTAAAATTGGTTTACCATCTTAGAAACTCTAATGAATATTATTTTTACAAAAATCTATAATTTATGATACTCATGATATAAATTTTTTAACATTTCAACAAAATCTTATCTATTTCAACATAAATATCTTTTTATTTGATGAAAAGTGCCCATTTATTTCAAGAAAAATACCTCTTTATTTCAACATGTACTCTAGATGTTGGTGCCCTAATCGATGATTTCACTTGCTTATGCTCTAGACCGGCCCTGAATATTTATTTAAGTATACTTACCAAAAAAATAAATTAGCCTTTATTTTTGTTTAGCGAGAGCATTTACAGTTTTTTTTTTTTTTTTTATCATAGTTAGGGAATAACTTCCTAATAAAATTTATTAAAAATAAAAAATAGAAAAATTAGACACAAACACAAATATTTTCGGAAACGCAATTCCAATAAAGTCATCCCAATAAAACTACACAATAGACTCAAAAACCGAATAAAAAAATGAAAACCTACAAATAAGAAGAAATCCAAATCAATCATTAAAATACACGTACAACTTTTTTTTAGTGGGGAAGTGGCCTTGGTCTAGTGGCATTTATAAGTCCACATGAGACAGGTAGCACCACTCCACCTGGGATCGAGTCCCCGTGCCTACGATAGTGTATGAATTGCCTGCTATTATGCATGAACTGGCTATTGGACCGGCCTGTTGTGACCCAAATGGTGACAAAAAAAAAACTTTTTTCTTAGTTAACCCATTCACTCCATTAAAATCAAAATTGGTAAAACTTTTAATCCATCAGTGTATTGGGAAAAAAATCATGAGAACGATTTAATGTCATGTATTTGATATTTATAAAGTTTCCTATTGTTAATAACTTTATATTTAATTGTTGCAATGAAATGATATATCGGAAAAAAATAATAATAATGAATTAGTATATTTCCCGTTGTAGTTGAAGATTTGTTGAAAAAATGTTGAAAAAAAGAAGCAGTGAGAAAAATATACTTAAAGAAGAAAAGAGAGAATATTCAAATAAATAGAAGGATATTTAATGTGAGGCGAAAGAGGTGAGAGAGAGAGAGAGTGTGTGTGTGTAATAGCTTTCCATACTGCCACTAACCTTCAGCGGTTTCCTTCATCTTCTCTCTGAAACCAAATACCCAACAAGGTAACTCAAAGACACAGGTTCTTTTTTTTTTTTTGCATCTTTTTCTCCGAATTTTCTTCTGTTTTTTTAGCTTTCTCGTGGTGTTTGCCATGGGGATTTTGATATTTCTATGTTAATAATGTTTCAGTTTCCTTTTTTTATTTTCATTGGAATTGACAGAAGAGTATGGGGGACAAGGAAGAAGTACTTGAGGCTGTTTTGAAAGAAACTGTGGATCTGGTAACAGATCTACTCAATCCTTTCTAATGTTACATTTTGTGGAAAGGGTTTTGAAAAGTTTTATTTTTTATTTATGTTTGCAGGAAAATGTGCCTATTGAAGAAGTTTTTGAGAGTCTGAGATGTAGTAGAGAAGGTCTTACTACAGAAGCTGCTGATGAGAGGCTTGCTCTCTTTGGGCATAACAAGCTCGAAGAGAAAAAGGTTCTCTTCTCTTTATTTGTGTTTTCTTCAGTTTTGGGTTCAAGGGTTTTGTTACTAGATATGTCACTTATGACTTATAGCTCCAAAAAGGTCTTATAAATTCTATTTCACGAAATTTTTTTACTTTTTTTCATGTAGGAAAGCAAATTCCTGAAGTTTCTAGGCTTTATGTGGAATCCTCTATCTTGGGTGATGGAAGCTGCTGCAATCATGGCTATTGCTCTTGCTAATGGAGGAGTAAGCATATTCTACACTCTCTTAGATGTTTTTTAAAAAGTTAACTCATTTAATATATAATCTCTTGCTTCCCAGGGGAAGCCACCAGATTGGCAAGACTTTGTTGGTATTATTACTCTGCTTGTAATAAACTCCACCATCAGTTTCATAGAGGAGAACAACGCCGGGAATGCTGCTGCTGCTCTCATGGCCCGTCTTGCCCCAAAAGCCAAGGTTTGATATTCTTGCTTGTTGCTACTTGTTTGTTTTCAGGTTGTTGCTTGTGGGATACTCAGTAACTTGGCTTAAGATTTGGTTCTTATCTACTCATTTGTGTTTACCATTTGCTCAATGTGATTCTGCATCTATTGTCAAAACGGTTGTAAAGGTTCTTCGAGATGGAAGGTGGGGTGAGCAGGATGCTGCAATTCTTGTTCCGGGTGACATAATCAGCATTAAGCTTGGGGATATTGTTCCAGCTGATGCTCGCCTTCTTGAGGGTGATCCCCTTAAGATCGATCAGGTTTGGAATTCGATGACCGTAATTGCATACCCTTCATATTTTGGTGCTGGTAGCTTCAATTTTTTACCCTTTTGTTTTTGTAGTCTTCTCTTACGGGTGAATCTCTCCCAGTAACCAAAGGTCCAGGGGATGGTGTGTATTCAGGCTCCACTTGCAAACAGGGAGAACTTGAAGCAGTTGTGATTGCAACAGGAGTCCATACCTTCTTTGGGAAAGCGGCACATCTTGTTGATACGACTAACCAAGTTGGCCATTTTCAACAGGCATGGTTTCTTACTTGTTTGATATATTATTGTACTTGTAGAGTTGGTTCAAACTCTATAAACTTTTATAAACTGTTTGTTCATTGTGTAGGTCTTAACTGCCATTGGGAATTTCTGCATCTGTTCTATTGCAGTGGGGATGCTAATTGAGATTGTAGTGATGTATCCCATTCAACACCGAGCATATCGTCCTGGGATTGATAACCTTCTTGTGCTTCTCATTGGTGGCATCCCCATTGCCATGCCTACAGTTTTGTCTGTGACCATGGCAATTGGCTCTCATAGATTATCTCAGCAGGTTAGCCACATCCTCATAAGAAAGTTTTTATTTTATATTATGTATGTCTTTTAAATTTAAAGGAATTTTTGTTTTCCTGTTTTTTCGGGTAATTGATATGGAATGATTGGCTTTGTTAAAATTTTCCTGTGCTTTAATAATTATATACTGATAATATTGCAGGGAGCAATTACCAAGAGGATGACAGCAATCGAGGAAATGGCTGGCATGGATGTGCTTTGCAGTGACAAGACCGGAACTCTAACATTGAATAAACTTACTGTCGACAAAAATCTTATCGAGGTAATGTAGACTTGTTCAGATGAATGTCTCTTTCCAGGATCTCGGATTTTGGTGACGGTTCTTAATAAGCAGAAGTTTCTTACGTATAGGTTTTCACTAAAGGAGTCGATGCGGATACTGTAGTTCTAATGGCAGCTCAAGCCTCTAGACTGGAAAATCAAGATGCCATAGATGCTGCTATAGTTGGGATGCTTGCTGATCCTAAAGAGGTATTTTGGTGAATCTGGGTTTTCACACAGAAGAATTTTTTCTTTCATTTGCACTGAACGACACTAGTAGTTTCTAAAGCTTTCGCCAACGTCACTTTCTTTAGGCACGAGCTGGTGTTAGAGAAGTTCACTTTCTTCCGTTCAATCCCACTGATAAGAGGACAGCTCTGACATATATTGACAGTGATGGTAAGATGCATAGGGTCAGCAAAGGTGCACCTGAGCAAGTAAGTTGTTTTATCAGTTGCCATTTACACCCGTTTCTTCAAGTTTCTTTGGTGTGGAATGGAGTCTTAATAGCTTCTCCTACTACAAATGTATCAGATCCTAAATCTTGCGCACAATAGATCTGAGATTGAGAGAAGAGTTCATGCTGTAATAGACAAGTTCGCTGAACGGGGTTTACGATCTCTTGCTGTTGCATACCAGGTAATTTGAGACCAGCTCCTTAAGTTTCTTGGATACTTTAGCGTAATGCCGATACAAGATGAAGCGTTTTGGCCTTTTGTAGGAAGTTCCAGAAGGGACAAAGGAAAGTGCTGGAGGCCCTTGGCAATTTATGGGTCTTATGCCTCTTTTTGACCCACCTAGGCATGACAGTGCTGAGACAATTAGAAGAGCTTTAAATCTTGGGGTCAATGTCAAAATGATCACAGGTGATCAGTTGGCTATTGGAAAAGAGACTGGACGGCGTTTAGGAATGGGAACAAACATGTACCCATCATCTGCTTTACTTGGACAGAACAAGGATGAGTCTATAGGTGCCTTGCCTATCGATGATCTCATAGAAAAGGCCGATGGATTTGCTGGCGTCTTCCCTGGTAAAATCTGTTTGCTTTAAAGACTTTATTCAACTAGTAACTTTTTTTTAATGAAATTAGTCATGAAAATGGTTTGCAGAGCATAAATATGAGATAGTGAAGCGTCTTCAAGCAAGGAAGCATATATGTGGAATGACGGGTGATGGAGTCAATGATGCTCCTGCTCTTAAAAAAGCTGATATTGGCATTGCAGTTGCTGATGCAACTGATGCAGCGCGTAGTGCTTCGGATATTGTTCTTACTGAACCTGGTCTTAGTGTTATCATCAGTGCTGTCTTGACCAGTCGTGCTATCTTCCAGAGAATGAAAAATTATACAGTGAGTGTTGTATTTTTTTTTTCCTCAGTCTCCATCATATCTTAAAACTTTCTCTGCATTTTGATGGAGGAACCATGTAATGCATTGTTCAACTCCATCAGTGGTATATAATCTGCAATTCAATATAACATGAGCTGGGTGTTTGTTTTTTTTGTGCAGATCTATGCTGTTTCCATCACTATCCGTATTGTCGTAAGTTGGCATTTGATTTATTGTTTTTTTTCTTACTTGTTTGTTTTCACAAGTACCCATTACAACTTGATTTCGTTTTCTACAATTTATGTGAATTCAGCTTGGATTCATGCTACTTGCTCTGATATGGAAGTTCGACTTTCCACCCTTCATGGTTCTTATCATCGCCATTCTCAATGATGGTTTGTTCATTATTGTTGCATTCATAACTATATTCCAATCTCTACTACTGTCAAAACTGTACCAAACATTATGGTCCTAGGATTTAAGCATCGTTTCTCTAGAGTTTTGATGTATTAATTAAAACTTTGAGGTTGTGACTTTATAGGCACAATTATGACAATATCAAAAGACAGGGTGAAACCTTCCCCTCTTCCAGATAGCTGGAAACTGTCTGAGATTTTTGCAACCGGCGTTGTGTTTGGCAGCTACATGGCCATGATGACTGTTATATTTTTCTGGGCTGCATATAAAACCGATTTCTTCCCGGTATAACCTCTCTCTCTCTTCATAGTTGTGTTTGGATTATGTGTTCCATTTGACACCGACTGAAACATCAACTTTATTCATTATCTTACTGATCCGGTGTAATTATCTGAATTTCAGCGAACTTTTGGGGTGTCAACCCTTGAGAAAACAGCACATGATGATTTCCGGAAGCTTGCGTCAGCAATATACCTGCAAGTGAGCATCATAAGTCAAGCGCTCATCTTTGTGACTCGATCACGTAGTTGGTCTTATGTGGAACGTCCTGGATTTTTACTTGTTATAGCCTTTATCGTCGCACAATTAGTAAGTGTGCCACTTCACTATCTGTTGTCTGCACTCTGTAATTCAGAATTATAAACTTCCATCTTTTTTTTTTTTACCATTTTCTCCCCCAAACAGGTAGCTACTCTAATTGCGGTCTATGCGAATTGGAGCTTTGCTGCAATAGAAGGGATCGGGTGGGGTTGGGCTGGTGTCATTTGGCTTTACAATATCGTATTCTACATTCCTCTGGATATCATTAAATTCTTGGTTCGTTATGCTCTTAGTGGCAGAGCCTGGGATCTTGTTATCGAACAAAGAGTATGTCTCGATATATCCTCTTTTCGTTTGCTTTTTCTCTATTTGATCATCGATTGTGGGATACTGTCGCTGATTGTAATTGGTTCTGCGTGTGTCCCATAGATTGCATTCACGAGGCAGAAAGATTTTGGAAAAGAACAAAGGGAGCTGCAATGGGCGCACGCGCAAAGAACCCTGCATGGCCTGCAAGGACCAGATGCTAAGATGTTCTCAGAGAGAACTCATTTCAACGAGCTTTCCCAAATGGCTGACGAAGCTAAGAGAAGAGCCGAGATTGCTAGGTAATAAACAATAAACATCAATCTTTTTTCTTCCTGCAAACAGAACTTTTATGTTATTGTCTCTTTCTTTCTTAAACTTGGATAGGTTGCGAGAGCTTCATACACTCAAGGGTCATGTTGAATCTGTGGTGAGACTAAAGGGTCTTGACATTGAAACCATTCAACAAGCTTACACCGTCTAAGAGAAGCGTAGAGAGAGTCAGAGCTCAAGAACTGTCTCAAGATCGTTTGAAACTTCGATACAAAGTATGCATATAAGTATCAAATTCCATAGTGGCCTTTTTTTTGTTAGTTTTTTTTTTTTCTTCTTCTTCTCCTTGTGTGTTTTAAGATTTGTTTAGCATGAAGCATGACAGAGAATCAAAATGCAAGACAAAATTTTATTCAGCAGTGTTATAGTCTCCCTTTTCTCTACAATGATAGAAAGAAAGAGATGTGATCTAACACAGTAATCAAAAAGAAAAAGAGCCAGAACAAGTATATGGATTACTCTCTCTATGGCTTATTCCAAAGAGTGTATGAAGCTGACCAAAAACTAAGTCGAAAAGCTTCCAGAAGACAAGAAACACTATAATCATCAGGCTGAGTTCTTGTCTTGTTGTTTAGTAGTGTCCTCTTCATAAATCATCACTTCATCATCACTTCCTTTGTATCTATACCATCTTGACATCACCAAGAAGTAAACAAAATTAACAGCTAAGATTCCAGCGATCATGAAATAGAATATGTCCAATCTTCCTTTGTTCAAATCTTCAGCTAACCAGTTACCACCAGAAGAGTTCTGCGTCATCTTGTGAACCGTAGCTATCAAGAAGCTACCGAGGTAACTCGAAACTCCTCCTCCTACATAAAAGATTGAACCCGCGAAACTCCTCATGTTTTCGGGGAACTGTTTGTAGTAAAACTCCATTTGTCCAATTGCTCCAAATGCCTCGGCTATACCTGCGAGTGTGAGCTGCGGAATCAGCCACATAGCTGACATTGAAGAGATTTCTCCTTTTCGTGGCGCCATTCCAAGTGTTGGCTTAGTTAGCGCGAAAGTTCTTCTTCGTTCCTCGACAAATCCTGCGACTGTTAAGCTCGCTACTGCGAAGAAAATGCCAGTTCCTATTCTTTGCAAGAGTGTTATACCGGTTTCTATACCGGTCATTCTTCTCAAGGTAGGCACGAGGACTCTATCGTATATCACAATGAAAATGGTCATTCCAGTCATCAAGAATACTACATAGGTAGCTGCAGGAATAACAAATCCTCCCGAGCCTAATCGGCGATCGCTCTGGAGAGCTTGGAAGACTGGATAAGTCATTTGTTGAGTAATGGCTAAGTAGTAGATCGATGAAGCAAACCATATAGGAAGCACTCTCACAATACACTTGACTTCTTCAACTTGTTGCATTGTACATAGCTTCCATGGATCCACAGGCTTACCATCAGCCTCCAACTTGTCTTCAGGAGTCAAGATGGCCGCATTGTCGAGAAATCTGCCAAATAGAAAGCTCTCTTAGCAAACATAAAACAAAAAGACATATTAGCCTTTTTTGGTGTGTTTGTGTGTGTGTTTTTACCTGAATTGGTCAGTGTATTTGAGCTTGGAGTTTGCGTATTTTGGTGGGTAGTAATTGTAAAGGTTACGCCAAGGCTGTTTCGCGGGTTTTAATCCACGTTTCTTGATTGCAACCGTTATAACTTGAGCTATACCAGCCAATGGACTACCCGAGGCTTTGATTTTCACATACAACTTATCGCCCGCAAAGAATATCAAGCAGGCCAAGAACATTAGAACGGTCGGGATGGTTAAACCGATCGTCCAACTGACATTAGACTGAATGTACACGACTAGTGTCAGCGACAAGATCTGCGCGAAAGTGAAGGTAAAGAAATACCAATTGAAGAAACTATCAATGCCTTTTTTCCCTGACTCGCTTTTCGGGTTAAACTGATCAGCACCAAAAGCCAAATTGCAGGGCCTAATCCCGCCGGCTCCGACTACTAGAAACCCGAGTCCCATCAGTAGAAAGGCTATCTGACCTCCACTTGGCCCATTACAGACACTCCCCGCCTCTGTTCCACATGGAGCTGGATGCAGTTGTGGCACTGCAGCTGTCAATAGTATCACAAGTGATCCCTACAATACCCAATTCACTTATCAGAATCTTCTTCGATTATAAACCGAATGTTTTAGAGAATGAAAGATTTTTAAAAAGGAAAGATGTTTACAAGAAAACAGGCGATGACAGCAATGGTAAGAGTCTTGTATCGACCGAAGTAAGTGTCGCAAAGAAAAGCAGCTACAAAAGTTCCGAAATTGATTGTGCCACTAAAAGCATTGATGATAGTTGCAGCTGTTATACTCTTCATGTTGAAGACTGCTGTTAAGTAAACCAAAAGGTTTGATAGTGTTCCAATGATTCCAAGCTTCTCAAATGTCTCATTTCCTGATTATAACACACAAACAAAAAGCGTATATAAGACTCTCTTCTCTGAAAAATATTGCAAGATTTTATCTTTTAGTCTATAACGAACTTTTTGCATTTAACTGAATTAGAACAAAAACCAAGAATCAATAACTAGGTTTCAATTTGACTTTTGATTAATTATGGTCTACAGTTACAGTTGAAAGCCAAAAAAGTCAAAAATCTAACTAACAAGTCTTCGAGCAAGACTGATGTTTTCCTTCATTTTTCATTCTTTCTGGGCTTTTCATAAAGTACATGAAACCAAGAAAAAAAATATATATATCATTTCCACGCTCAAAGAAAAAAAGTTTTTTTTTTTTTAAACACAAAGAAAGTTTAAAACAGGAAAAATGAGTTAGATGATAATTAGCGTTACCAATAATAAAAGGCATGACTTTCCATCCTCTATAAACAACCTTCTTCTCATGAACCTCTTCTTCAACCACAATAATGGAAGATTTTTGGTGATCCATCGACTCAACTTCGAGAGACTTACTCTCCATTTTTGTTGGTGTAGTTAAATAATATACTACTAAAATGTGTTGTAAATTTTTTTTTGTAGTTTGATGTGTTTGTGTTTGAAAGGCTAATGATGAATCTGTTTTCCATCAAAGAGCTGTCTATATTTATAGTGGAGATGTCGGAATCTAGAGTAAAAGTATTGATTAAACTATTTGTGGGCTCATCATGACACTTACTCTTAATAAGAGCACGTTTTTCTTTTATCTCCGTCCATTTTTCATTCTATTTGTGTTCCATCATCTGTTTACCTTCTTCTTTATTTCTCCATATTTTATTAATCTTTATATATACAATTTCCTCCTTTGTTTTGTTTAATATTCATTTTAATGTACAGTTATTAACAATTGGTGGGTTATGGTTGCAAATACTGAGTTTCATTTTATATGACGATTTTCTTGTAATCGTTTTTAGTAATAATCATGTATGAACTTTCTTGTTTTTTCAAGACTAATTTAAATATATCTCATTTTGTTAGTATTGAACTAAAACTAAGATTAAGTACATAACAATCATTAAACTAAGTTTTCGCGATTCTTCGTACTTCAAACAAAGAGAAACTATATGCTATTGGGTTGGGTTTAATTAGTTTTGGGTTTGATTTTAATTGGTTTGGTTTTTGGTATGGTTTAATTCGACCCTCAAACATGATCTGTAAACGGGATATATTAGTTTTTAATCGTAATTTGGGCTTAGTAATCGCATGTGTGGGTTTAAGATGATATCAAGTTGTTTGGGGAGTGGAGTGATGAGGAATATAAGTTCGGGTGTGATACTAAATACCTAACAAGTTTAGGAGGAAAAAATTTGAGTGTGTATAGTTTAGGGGGTGTAGTAATGTCAACCCAAGTTTTTAAAATTTTTTTTATTTTTATCATAGCCTCTTTTTTTTTGTGCACCAAAAAATTCATTCATACTTAAGCGGTTACAGAAATGATAAGCACAATTGAACAAATTCGATTTGCAAGTTCAACAAGTAATAAAGCAAAAATAACATAGATATGAAAAGATAGATTAGCATCATGGTTGATACTCAAAGGGGCGTCAGAGGAAATGTCTAGAAGACCAAGCTCAGGCAAGTCCATAAAAGAAATAAATCTCATTTCGGAATCTTCAAATGACTTTGATTGGGTCACATTAACATGTGACTTGAAACAATCCAAAACCTCAGACTTCATTGGGATGAGATCTGTTGCATCTACCAGTTATGTGAAAACTTTTACACTAGAATGCAATACAATTAGAAAAAAGACCATTTTCTTCGGGTTTGAATCCGATAGGAGGTCACCTCTCATAAAGAGGAAGATTGATAGAAATGTTCTCTCTTTCATAAAAGAGAAATGGTGGACTGATCTCTTCTGGCCCCGACAGAAGGAAATTTGCATAGATTTCTCACAAAGAGAAAATCTAAGGGACAAATGTTACCAAGCTTATGCGCCCTCCAATTTGACTTTAGTAATGTAGCAAAGCTTGGGATTGAAATAACATCGTAAATTACTCCAGCAAATGCAAAATTTAGACAAAAGCAGAGAACGTCATACCGAATGTCTAGACCTCGTCGGAACTGCTGCATAGGTGAGCTAATAGGATGCCCTAACTTCAGATGGAAAGAGTTTTACCAGAGGTGAATTTGACTTTATTACGCATACCCGATAATCAACAGCTTCTGAAAAAGTTGCAAGGTAGCAAAAGAGATCTTCGTCTCTGTCAAAGGATAGGCCCACGTGGTCAAGCTTGACTGAACTATCTGCTCACATGATGGCTCAAATTGATGAACATACATGTCGCCATAAGAATAACTTTCATTGCTGGCATGAGATCTAAGAGTGCAGAACAAACAAGACACAACTCTTGAAGGATGCATATACATAGAGTCCAACAACTCTTCATTAGACGGCGAGGGTACCAGAATAAGGAGCCAAAGATCATCACGTCGGGTTCAATCCCGACAGAGTGACAACTCAAAATAAATCGCCAAATAGCTTCCTTATTTGGACAAAGTTTCTAGGTAACATTGTTTTGCTTCCTTCGACTTTTGGCTTATGGTTTGTAGATGTTAATCTGGTCTGTATTCTGTAGGGACCGTAAAACCGGACAGAGCTTAAAACGATTTGAAAACGTTTCGGAATTAAGAAAGACATGGAGTCGAGTTGAAACTCTTTCCTTCATTCTTAAAATCTCTCATAGTAAGACGGCTTACCGCGATTCAGAATCCCAGGATACAACTGTGAATATCTTCGTTAAGCTTTACTCTTAAACGAAGCCTGAACGAACTTAGTATTCTATGAATACTCTCGAGACAACGGAAACGAGAGATTTGTTAGTAGGCGTTTGTATATTCGGTTTGAATATTCGAACTTTGTTGTTTTGTGTTACTCAAACGAAAACCTTGTGTTTTCTGTGCGAGAGACTAAAATCGAATGATTAGAAATGAAAAATGAAGACATGTATTTATAGTAGCCGAAGACATCATGTGAAAGGATGTTACCTTTGGCCAAGACAACCTTTTCACATGAAAGGATGTGACCTTTGGTCAAAAGACACAACCATTCGTTGCACCTATTTAATTGGTGCCCATTCGACAAACGATTACAACTGTTCATATTTCTCATTCAATTCTACTTTAATTTTGGCAAAAATCACTTTATCAAAAATGAGTTCCAACATTTTCCATCATTATATAAATATTAGATGACAAAAAATATGTTACAACTATTACTCCTACGGGAGGGGTTGTATGTATGTGATGAGGCCAGCACTAAAGACATTACCACTAGGATAACATACTCGACTGTTGTATATTAAAAAGTTTAAAATATGTTTTCCTAAGTAGAATATAATTAAAGTAAAAATGAAATTAATGATTTAAAATGGAAAAATATTTATAAAGATATGCAATAGATTGTCTATTGTAATTTTTGAGTAATTTAAGTAAATGATTGGATTTTTAAAAATTTCTATTGGCATATCATGTAATTAATTTACAAGCAAAATGTTTATTTTAAAAAACTATTTTCTAGTAAAATAAACACAATGCTAGTCAAAGTTAATATAAAAACATAAATTATATTGAGAAAAGACATCGTAAATGTTTGGTATTTATTCATTAACTAGATGATGCCAAATATGTTATAAAATATAAAATTCAAAATTATGGTATTGTAAATAAATTTTATGTATCATTATATAAATTTTTATATAATGANAAGTAAAAGTGTGATATAGAAAATATATAATTTTCTAATATAAAATATACTAAACATACTATTATTTATTTTGTAAATTGGAAAATTTAAAATATAATATATATATAATTAAAATATATGTTAGATTAGATTATTAATTAAGATAAATAATTTTAATAATCTAAATTTTAT